>MU189438.1:23408-51802 GCA_016904865.1 Pissodes strobi | reverse complement strand
CCCTATGTGGAGCCCCGCCTCGATTTGAGCTTCCCCAGAATATTTATTTGTTGGAAATTTAGAAACAGATTCCCTGTGATAACCAAAGGCCACTTCCGGGTCTAATGTAAATTCCTTAGAGTCCCCAATATACTCGCTAGAAGTCAGCGGGGGACTCTGGGTTAACGCTATCTGTTCCTCTGATCTATCTCGATTTAGTTCTAGCACCAAGAGCTCATCCACACTCGGGGGCTTTTGGTGAGCGGTTGCCGTCGCCTGAGGTGTTCGAAAAGTCATTTTGACAGGCGACGGCAAATATTACAATTAAAATATTTATATCTATGTTTTTTTACGGGATGCCAAGTCGTTATCGAGTCGACTACTCGCCATTTCAAAGAGTTCTTGGACAACGTTCAGCCCGTAAGCTGATCTCATTGTCAGTCAGGGGGAACGAAGGTGGGCCCTCCAAAGCCTTCCCCGCTATCCAAGGGAAATTGTAGATAGCAGCCACCACAGAACGTCTGTCAGCAGCAGGCTGAATTAAATACAACACAAGGTTAGTGGGCAATAAATTTGTCTTGGGCAAGAAATTTAGAACACCCTGTCACGTTCAAATAATTATATACCTTTGTGTTCTTACTTTAAAGTTAAAACGTGGACTGGTAGATGATACCTTGAATTATACGAGAACGGGTAGCACTTGACGACCGTCGATGTCAATGTCAAGTCAATGCTCGTATTGTTTTTAACTGAGAATAAAAATAGAAACCGAAATGTATTCACGGTTATGAATGTCTCTCTAGATTAGATTTAGATTATTGAGAATATCTCTCATGTTATAATGATCCATGTTTGTCAATAAAATCCTGTACCTGAACCATGAAACCGGCGATTTATTTGTGGAAGGTGAGCAGTTCAAACAAGTAAGGAATATTCTTCAAAGGAGAACATCACAGTCCTAGACATTGGTACTTCGAGCCACGATGGTTTATGGAATGGTTTGATGGATTTCATCATGGATACAACCTATGAGTCCTTTCCAATTTTTAAATTATAAATGTGAACCCATAAGGAAGCCATAAAATTGATTTATGAGATTTGTTTGCGCCTTTAGGGAGTTTAATGCACTCAACAACCCACCTTGTGAGGTCGTTGTGCTTGATTTTTGCTAAAAAATTAAACATTTTAGTTACATTTTATTGTGCTTTGCATATTGTTTTTGACTTGCGTGCTCCGTTGTGTACGCAGGTTATAAATCTTCGCACTTTATCTAGCATTCATTTGGCGGTATTTTGTCTGGCGCCCGTTGGGCCCTGTACTCCGTATTTTTCTAGCTTTGTTTAACTGGTGTATCGGTGCATCACTGTCGTCATATCTTACTTGTTCAGAGCGATATAAATTCGAGCGAAAACAATTATTAGGTACGTACTTCTGAGTTTACGTTAGATTTACAAAGCTTGCTCCTATCCACCCGTGGCGTGGAGACTTACTTTGTAGAATAAATTAAAATATATTATTCTCGATAAGGATTTTGTCCTTTTTAATTTGAATATTCATTATGAGTGATTCAGAGGATGAAACTGAGTCAGCGCAAGCTACTGTTTCGCAATTAGTAAGCCGCCGTGGTCAAATAAAAGGCAAGCTTACAAGATTCAAAAAATTTATAAATGACACAAAAAATGCAACAAAAATTATGGAAATTTGTACTCGCGTTCACAAGATAGAAAGCCTTATTGACGAATTTAATGAGGTGCAATCCGAGTTAGAACTTATTGATCAAACGGAGCTGGAATCTTTTGAAAGAAATAATTTTGAAGATGACTTCTATGAGACGGTGTCAAAGGCGAAAGAGCTTGTTGATAAGCATAGAGCGGGGGAAGCTCAAGCGTTGCAAGCATCGAGCACATTACCAAATCCACAGGTGTATCAACAATCATTTATGCTAAATAACGTAAAGCTACCTCCTATAGTTTTGCCAGAATTTAATGGTGCTTTTGATAAATGGCAAAGCTTTTTTGATTCATTTTCAGCATTAATAGATAAAAACACGTCTCTTTCAAACGTCCAAAAATATTACTATTTACAAGCTTCATTAAAAGACGAAGCGGCTCATATTATTGAGTCTTTAGAAATTTGCGAGGCAAATTATGCTGTTGCTTGGGGTCTTTTGCAAGAACGATTTGAAAATAAAAAATTAATTATAAAAACTCATATGAAACAACTCTTTGAGTTGCCACATGTGAGCAAAGATGCATTTGGCTCACTACGATCGTTCTTGAACAATGTCCAAAAGCATTACAGAGCTCTAAAATCTCTAAAAGAACCCGTCGATTCATGGTCTACCATTTTGATTTATCTCTTGCTAAGTAAAGTAGATAGCAATACTAAAAAAGAGTGGGAGATAAAAACTATGGACGATGTTTCTCCAACAATAGAATCTTTTTTCACATTTTTGCGTGAGCATTGTCAAGTCCTTGGGTCCGTTGACACCAAGTCAAATAATAATTATCAAAATAATTCTGGGGGTGGTAATAAAAAACCATTTACTAGATATCAGGCAAGCTTCGTTGCCAACTCTAATAACAACATAACTTGCATCTTTTGTGAGGGCGATCATTTGATATACTATTGCAATGATTTCCAGAAACTATCAGTATCTAATAGATTAAATAATATTAGAAGGCTAAAGGCCTGCACAAATTGCTTACGCATAGGTCATATGGGCACTGATTGCCAAGCTAAGCCTTGTAGAATTTGCGGACATAAACATAATAGTCTCTTACACTTAGGCAGTTTGCGAAATAAGCAGCAACAAATTCCAAACAATAAAAATAAAGTGCACGGCACTGGTAACGTCGATTCCTCAGCGGCTGACTGCGACGGTACTGAAACAAAATCAGCTGCCAATAACAAAGACTCTTCGATTGCGTCTTGTTCGCAAAATTGCGATTTTGATAATCAGAAGTTTTCGACTGGATTAAATGCATATAGTCGAAACTCTTTTGTAATTTTATCTACCGCGATCTTACATATCTTTGATAATAAAAACAAACCTGTAGTTTGTAGAGTTTTATTAGACGCAGGTTCTCAATCAAACTTCATAAGCCGCGAATTTTTTGATCTATTAAAAATTCAGCCTAAAAATATTAATATTGATGTAATTGGTATTAACGCCCATTCTAGTAGGATTTCAAAATGTATCAAGGCTAAAATAAGGTCTTTAAATTCCGGTCACCAATTTAATTTAGAATTTTTGGTATCTGCAAATCAAATCACAGCAACCACACCTCAAATTAATATTGATGCTGCAAATTTTAATATTCCTTCTAATATATGATTAGCTGATTCAAATTTTAACCAACCGGGTAAAATCGATGCTCTTTTGGGCGCCGGCATTTTTTATAATCTGCTCTTGCCAGATTAAATCCGTTTAGGGAAAAATCAACCATTACTCCAAAACACAAAATTAGGATGGATTGTTGCAGGAGAGCTTCACGCAACGCCTCCTAAAAATTATTTGCATTGTAATTTAGCCGAAACAAATATACTACATAAACAGATAGAGAAATTTTGGTTACAAGAGGAGTGCCAAAAGGAAAGTTTGTATACTGCGGAAGAATTGGAGGTTGAAGATCATTTTCAAAAAACTTTTTTATTTAATAATTCTGGTAGTTTTACAGTCCACTTACCATTTCGCGATAATCTCTCTAAATTAGGGTCATCCTTTGATATCGCAGTAAAGCGATTTCATACGTTAGAGCGTAAGTTTATTAAATTTCCTCACTTAAAGGAAGAATACTCTCAGTTTATACGCGAATATATAGAGTTAGGACACATGTCCTTAGAACAAGACACGGAACAGGCTAAATTAGAACCTAATTATTTTCTACCACATCATTGCATACTGAAAGAGTCATCTCTAACTACAAAATTACGCGTGGTTTTCGACGCATCATGTAAAACCACATCTGGAGTGTCACTTAATGATTGTTTAAAGATCGGACCCTGTATACAGGATTCTTTATTTTCTATTTTATTGCGCTTTCGTATGTACGGTATCGTAATAAGCGGCGATATTGCGAAAATGTACCGCTGTGTGTATGTGCATGAAAACGATCGCAAATACCAACAAATAGTTTGGCGATTTAATTCCAGCGATCAGCTATCTATATATAAATTAAATACAATCACATACGGTACAGCGCCCGCTTCTTTTCTTGCGACAAGGTGTCTTAAACAATTATCTATTTATTACGAAGACAAATTGCCAAATGCGTCAAATTCCATTTTACATGATTTTTATATGGATGATTGGCTAAGTGGAGCCAATGACATTGATTCTGCTATCAATTTATTAAAAAATGTCAATAACATTTTGGGTACGGCGGGGTTCCACTTGCGCCAGTGGTCATCTAATGACAAAAGAATTTTAAAATATATTGAAGAGTCACTTAATTCAAATCAATCGGACGTCAAATCTCAATTTATAATTAAAGATGAGCAAAGTAATAAAACTTTGGGGACACGTTGGAGCTCCTCAAAAGACACTTTACAATATACTGTGAATTCTAAAACGACAAATATTTTAACCAAACGTGGTATATTATCGGTTATTAGCCAAATCTTCGATCCGTTAGGACTATTAGGTCCTGTTATAGTCAAAGCGAAAATTTATATGCAAAGGCTCTGGCAATTAAAAATTAAATGGGATGAGCCACTTCCCGAAGATTTTTTAGCCAATTGGTTAACGTTCTATAAAAATTTGCATTTTATCGAAAAGTTAGAGATACCCAGAAATATTCTTATTTGTAAATATGTGGATACAGAAATTCATGTTTTCACTGACGCTTCGGAAGCAGTCTTTGGTTGTTGTGTCTATTTTCGATCTATAAGTTCGGAGGGTAAAATACAAGTAAGTCTAGCTTGTTCCAAATCGCGAGTTGCCCCTCTGAAAGTAATATCTCTTCCACGTCTCGAATTGTCTGGTGCGTTATTGTGAGCTGAACTTTCAAAGTCCGTTTTAGATTGCATAAATATTAAAATTATTAAAACTTATTATTGGTGTGATTCCACTATCGCATTGGCGTGGATATCAAACGAGCCAACAAAATTAAAAACCTTTGTCGCTAATCGCGTTTCGAAGATACAGGCAATTTCTAATGCAGACCAATGGCGACATGTACCTACTGCTTCTAACCCAGCTGACTATGTCTCGCGCGGTGTGGATCCCGAGAATATGGAGCATTTAGATCAGTGGTTTTACGGGCCTGAATTTTTGTACAAGTCATCGGATTATTGGCCACATAGCGAACCATTGACAAATATTGAAATTCCCGAGATAAAAACCGAACAAAATGTTTTAATAATTGTAAATACTGTTGTGAAAAACGAATTAATTGAGAGATATTCTTGTTTAGGAAAATTAGTCCGTATTGTCTCTTATATTCTTCGTTACAAAAATAATGTAGCGTTAAAATTAAAATCGGAACCTCCCGTTTTAGGTAAGCCTAATTTATTCGAAATCGATAAAGCTACAACAGCTATTATTAAAATGATTCAAAGCCAATATTTTTCTGATGAAATAAAGGATTTGCTTAAAGGCAAACAAATAGCTAGGAATAGCAAGTTAATACGATTAGATCCTTTTCTAGATGGCGACGGTGTTATTAGAGTTGGCGGCAGGCTCAGAAATGCTAATATTTCCTATGAAGCCAAACATCCTGTAATATTACCATCTGAAGGTCACTTTACATCCTTAATTATTAGACATTTTCATTTCAAGCATTTGCACGCTGGTCCTCAGACTTGTGTCAATTATTAGGCAGCAATATTGGCCATTAAAGGGTAGAAATACCGTAAGATATATTTTAAATAAAAGTGTTATCTGTTTCCGAGTCTCTCCTACTATGGGTACTCAAAGGATGGGGAATTTACCGGCTCCCAGCATACAAGCATCACGTCCGTTTTCTGTGTGTGGTGTCGATTATGCGGGACCCTACATCATAAAAAATAGTTACCTTCGTAATACCAAGTCGGTGAAAGCTTGGGTTTGCCTTTTTGTTTGTTTCGCCACTAAAGCGATACATGTGGAGTTGGTAACAGAGTTATCAACAAGCTGTTTCTTAGATGCTTTCAAGAGATTCGTAGCTAGGAGAGGATTGCCAACAAAGGTTTATTCAGACAATGCCAAAAACTTTATCGGTGCGGAAAATATTTTCAAAGAAATTGAAGCCGACAAGTTTCAATATTTTCTTACTGAAAATCGCGTTGTTTGGTGTTTTATACCGCCAAGGTCTCCACATATGGGAGGACTATGGGAATCTGCAGTACGACTCACGAAATTTCATTTAAAGCGTACTTGCCAGGGTGTGTTGTTGAGTTTTGAAGGTTTTTATTCCCTATTGGTTCAAATCGAGTCCATAGTCAATTCGCGACCTTTGGTTCCCTTAAGTGAGGACCCCGAAGATTTGATGGTTTTGACGCCTGGACATTTTTTGAACGGCGGATCCCTGTTGGCGGTTCCAGATAATCCTGTCACCGATGTTAGGCAAACTCTACGTTGCAAGTATAAACACTTGCGGTACTTGTTGGAGCAGTTTTGGTGTAAGTGGCATAAGGACTATTTGCACACATTGCAAGAACGGTGCAAATGGCAAGCTGAATCCGATGTGTTTAAGGTTGGACAATGTGTTGTGCTTCACGAGGACAATTTGCCCCCTATGCTTTGGAAGCTAGGAAGAATAATTGCCGTTCATCCAGGTCAAGACAATAAAATTCGAGTGGTGACTGTTAAAACAAAGGACGGTGAATATAAACGTTCGGTAGTAAAAATTAGTGTGTTACCCTTCGAGTCCTAAAGTTTCATGTTAGATATTAAGTTGTTCTTTGCTGCTAGATTATTAAGATACTTTAATACATTTGTTATTAGAATAAAACATTAGGTGATAAGTAATCTCTGTAATCTGTAATCACACCGAGATTTTTCTCTCTTTTATTATTATTTTCTTTGAAATTAGGAGATTTCAAGGCCGGCGGCTATGTCACCTTCAAATAATTATGTACCTTTGTGTTCTTACTTTAAAGTTAAAACGTAGACTGGTAGATGGTACCTTGAATTATACGAGAACGGGTAGCACTTGACGACCGTCGATGTCAATGTCAAGTCAATGCTCGTATTGTTTTTAACTCAGAATAAGAATCGAAACCGAAATGTATTCACGGCTTTAATGTCTCTCCAGATTAGATTTAGAATATTGGGCATGTCGCTCATTTTATAATGATCCATGTTTGTCAATAAAATCCTGTACCTGAACCATGAAACCGGCGATTTACTTGTGGAAGGTGCGCAGTTCAAAGAAGTAAAGAATATTCTTCAAAGGAGAACAGCACAATATTCTAAATCTAATCTGGATTATTTGAACGTGACACACCCTATAGACGTATAGGAGTTCCACTAGATTCTAAGAGTCACCCTGTATATGGGGACTACAAAATTAACTCAAAAGTTTAAATTAAATTAAAACAAAACTTCGGCTTACGTTCTCCCTTAGGAGGCCTAAACGTTATTATTCAAATGCTTTGAAGAACAACGGTAGTGGGGAAGGATTCCCAGGGGGTCTACTGGCAGGGGATGCTTTTAAATTTATTTTGTTTTTGATTAACTTTTGAGCTATTCGTCTTTTTGTATGTCAATGTACAAAATTTCAATTTTTGACTTGAATCCTTATAACAAGTCTACAAAGTGCCAGAAGGGCTTAGCAGGGGGGAAGACTATCAAAAGGTAGTCGTCAGTAGTTGTCACACAAAATATCTACTACCCTAACCTAATCCTATCTCCTAATCTTGGCTAAGCCTTATACAAAAATCAGTAATTCGAATGATTACTAATTCGAACAATTGGGACACCCTGTATAGTTGAAATAAAATTCTGATAAATCCCTATGTCAAGTGATAGCTTAAAATGTGCCCCAATTCACTGGATAAGCCTTATACATGTACTAGGAGAGTTCAACTCTAATCTAGTATTTTTGGTAAGACCAGTTTTATTTCGATTTTTTCTCTAATGAACAATTACTAACTAATGACTTAAGATATTTTTATTAATATCTAACACGTATTAGTGTCTTTAGTTTTTTGGGGCTTCTCGCTCCGCACGCGAGATTTTCAAAATGCGTTCGAAGTCTTAAGGGTTCCTTGAAGCCGGTTTCCGTACAAATTTACCAAGGATCGCACTAAAATCGTCTTTTGAGCGCGTCTGGCGCTCGTGGCGAATTTTTTTGGCTACGATCATCTTAAGAGGGGTCGGTCGTACGGAAGTTGCTCGAGGTGAACTTTTAAAAAATCTTTGTTTCTTGGGGCTTTTTGGGGGGTGTTAGCTATGTAATATATGCCAATATCTGGCAACTGGCTCGGCAGTTTTCTGACACCGGTTTTGTGTAAGTCAGGGGCATCAGGGGAGACTTTTTGGGGATTAATGTGTGATTAGTGTAATTTAGACCAAACTACTCCCCGGACACGGCTCTCAATTCAGAGGCCGTGCTGGTTTTGTATGGTATACGAACTAGTGATAAATAGCCTTTGATTCTTCTTTTGAGATAACTTGTAACGATGCTACTTAATTTTTCTTATATTACAGAGCGTAAGCCTAATTAATTGTTGTTAAACCGTATCTTTGGTATTTGGTGTCATAGAAACACCATTCGTTTTGGTAAATTATCGTAAAAATAATATCTACATTACTATCTTACTGATAACCGCGCGAAAATACAGGCAAACACTTTCCGCAATTTACCCAAGGTTTTCCTAGTATCGGTAGTACGCACCGTACCGGCGGCGGCGAGCCCCACTTCGCAAGTTCTGAGGACCGCGCAGGCCTCATCATATAAAACCAGATGTACCGCGGTGGAACCACGATACATAGGTGTATCGTGGGTGGAACGGGCAGTCAGTCGGCAGTTGAGAGGCAGTCTAGTCTAGTCCGCAGCCTGGCACCGAGCAAGCAGCATACCTCACCAGTAGGAGACACCACCGACCAAGCCCAGCTCCAGACAAACCGGGAAGGACCGAGCAGGTAAATATCCGTTGTACCGTATTCCTAGTCCGTGATCCTTTCCCTATTGGCAAGTGGAGTAATCCCGGCCATCCTGCCTTGGCAAGCGGAGTAATCCCGGCCTTCCTTCTTTGGCAAGCGGAGTAATCCCGGCCTTCCTACCGTAGTATTCCTGGCTCCCCTATTGGCAAGCGGAGTAATCCCGGCCATCCTGCCTTGGCAAGTGGAGTAATCCCTGCCATCCCTATTGGCAAGTGGAGTAACCCCGGCCATCCCTGCTTGGCAATCCCGGTTGCATGTTTGTAAACAGGAGACGCGTCCGGCATAAGACGCGAGCCGAAGTAGAGTAGTATATAGCAGACGAGTTAGGCAAACCCGCTTGGTAAACGGCAGACGTGTCAGTACTGTCAGTTGCAAAAATGTTTGCGGAATGAAGAGCTGTATATAGCAGACGAGTGAGATGGATTTTTGCCTGAAACGTCTGTTATTTACTAAAACTTTCTAATAAAATATTTTGTGTTATTTTCAATTTATTGCGATAATTTAAAATACTTCTTGGTGTACTTACCCAAACCTAGAAGGTAGTGGATTATACTGGTAAAAATAGGAGTTTTCTTATTTTCTAAACATAAACTTCCTATTCTTTGTAAATATTAGACAAAAAATGCAAGTTCTAAATGCTGCATATAAGTATGTATTTGTTAAAGTAGGTAGTATACAAGTAAGTAGAACAGGGTTTTGAGAGGGTGAAACAAGATACCTATTTTTTTAGGACAAAACACTTTGGAAAATAGACAAACACCCATAGGACAATAAAATAAATAAATAAAACTTTCTGATTAAGGATTAAAAGTCTCTGGGTAGGTAATTAATTAAAAAAAGACATTTTTGGGCAATTCATATACAGGGTTGCTCAAAAGTCCGGAAAATATAACACTAAAAAATTACAATGTTTCGACCATCTTTTGGGCAACCCATAGTTAGTGTCGCGTCCTCTTAACTTCTGTACAGCATACATCACGTTTCTTCACGAGTGAGCAGATTGCCTAAGTATTTCTTTAAATTTTCATGGACACAGTTTTCAGAGAAATTTCGTTTGGTTTCGTTTAGTTCATTTTCTGTTTGGGAATGTAAAATTTCCTTAAATAGGGAGTAATATTTTTGTGACAAATCTTATGGTAATCCGTGTTTCGCCGTTAAAATCCAACTCAAGGCCGCCCTCTCTATATGAAAAATGTTTAAGAGCAATAATTTTGCTTCTGGCCAATGTTTTCTTAGCACTTTCCTCTCTCCTAAATCGTCATCTGTCAAGATAACTGTCGGTCGAATTTTTTATGGCATTATTTCTAGCAATCCTTTAACTGCAAGAACAATTAGATCATTTTTTTGTCAATTAGCTAAAATGCATCCAACGGGTAATCCTCCCGCCGCACTTTGTACCACAAAGTAAATTTTTGGTCATATATTTTATGGTCATAAACATCACAATTACCGGATGCATCGACAAACATAATTTCATTTGCTTGTGGTATCTTTAACGCACGTTGCATAAGTGGTGTACAAATAGCAACTTGAGCAACATATTAGACTCAGTACGCTCACCAAAATCCTCTTTAAATTTCTTTTTCCACAAATTAGATACAACCGTTTTTGTTGGTATGTAGTGTCTATCAAACGCAAAGTTTTCATACTCGTCACCCATTTCTTCCATTTGATCCATACAATAAGTATGTGGCTGCAGAATAACCTCTATTAAACAGATCCAGTAATTTTTGTTTAGCTGTTGATCCCAAAGGCCTCTCACGAAGTTCAATAACATTTATTCGATGATTATGTGTTAAACGAAATTCTATTAAACAAGGCCATTCTACTGAAGTTACGGATTTTATAAGAGACTTGGGCCTTTGAAAGAATTTCTTTATTGTAATAAAATTTTTGGCTGGACAATCAATATTCCTCGACTTTTTTTGTTTAGTTCCTGTTGATTTAACTTTTGTAGCCGTATTTAAATGACACCTATAAATACGTTTAAAAACATTTCTCGGTGCAGTCGTGGGAACTTTAAATGTTTTCTCAATGGTCCAGGTTTCTCTAGTTACAGCTTCCAGATCAGATACCCATTTCTAAAGGAAAAGTACGAATTAGGCTTAAGTAGGTATTTCTATTAACTCATTTTCTTCCAGTGATGCACTAATGCACCATCAACTATAAACCCAAAATGTTGAATTTAATCACTTTATATTTTCACAAAAAAAATTAATTTACCACGTTCTTAATGCGAACTAAAGTTCTGAAAACACTACTTCTTCTTCCATTTAAAAAATGAAGTTACCCGTAATACAGAGCTGGGCAAGCTACTTAAAAAGTAGCTAAAACTACAAGTTACAAGCTAATATAAATTGTAAGTAGTTAAGTTACTTAGCAACTTAACTTGCTTTTAAAAAAGTAGCTAAGCTGCGTTATGCGTCATTGTGTTTATATCGAGTCCCTCTGAAAAATAAACAGATTTTAGAGACACAGACAACTTCAAACTAGACAGTATTTTTTTGAAAAAATAACAAATGTTGCTTTAGGAATAAATTTAACTTTACCTATCAAAACTAGCTTAAGCTACTAAAAGTAGATAGCTACTTTTTCAAAATAGCTTATGAATGCATGGAGCGAAATTCTGAAAGTTACAGCTACAAGCTACTTTAAAAAAAATATTCTATATAAATAAGTTATTAGTTACCAAAAAAGTAGCTAAGTTAGTAGCTTAACTACTTGGTAGCTAGCTACTGCCCAGCTCTGCCGTATTATCACAAAAACGGTAAACTTGACAACAATGCAAACATGACCAGTGAATTATGCATCACGAAAAAACTATGTTGGGGTTTGGAACCTTCGGCAACATGCACTAAAACTAAGATTTATCCACAATACCGAAACAGAATTTTTGCACTCGACGCGCGTTTCGCTAACCATGTTAGCATCATCAGGAGATGATTAAAAGTTTTGATCATCTCCTGATGATGGTAACATGGTTAGCGAAACGCACGTCGAGTGCAAAAGTTCTGTTTCGGTATTGTGGATAAAGCTTAGTTTTAGATCACGAAAAAACCCTTGAGGGTGATCTTCAAAAGAATTGACCATTTCTATACTTAACGGCAACCCTGTATAAAAAGCCTTTAAAAATAAAGAAAAATTCCCTCATTTCTAGAACGGCGTTGACCCTTATTACTGTTTACGGTACAAACTGACTTTTACGTTATGTCCTTAACCCTTATTACCTTAATATAACGGGATCTACTTATTAGAAAATATAAGGAATAGGTAGAGATAGACTCTATTTTAATAAATTGTCCCAAATTTAACCGGAAAGTTATCTTATACGATGAAATGAAAAAAACTGAAAAACTAGCGAGCTTTAATGAAACAAAAATTACCTATCCTCTGATCGTGTTTTGTAATCTTACCTACCTACTTATACTTATAATTAATTAGGTGATATATTTTTTTACTCACGTCCAGATCTTCTTTACTAGCTAGTTTGCAAAGGATTTTATCGTTGCCTTTGATGCTCTTATAATCATAATCATTTGGCAATTCACGCATTTTGCAATTTATTTCAAAAAACCTCTATGAGAGATCACACAATTTCACAAATCAAGCAAAAATTAGCAAATGCAAGTGGAGTGTAAAAACCTTTTTTAAATTCATTATTTCATCTTCTTTATTCATTATTTCACACAATGAATTTTAATTTCAAAAAAGAACCCCAGGAACTATTCAATTGTTGCTTTAAGAGGCTATGTAAACAGCAGACGTATCAGGCAATCTTCGGCGGACTCGTCTTCTAAATATGAAATGTTTTTCGGGCATTGGCGGAATTAATCGAATGGATAACGCGTCTCCTGTTTACAAATATGCATCCCGGTTGGCAAGCGGAGTAATCCCGGCCATCCTCCCGTAGTAATCCCGGCTCCCCTATTGGCAAGCGGAGTAATCCCGGCTATCCTGGCTTGGCAAGTGGAGTAATCCCGGCTAAGTATCCTTCCAAACTAAGTCCATCCGAAGCGCATCCGAGTTAGGGAACCGTTCTGCCGAACCGACCGTGTCATAGAGCTGGAGTTATTGAGAACCGTATACCGTAGTTATCGTAGGGCTTCCGTACCGTATCTACTGCTACACGTACCGTAGGGCTTCCGTACCGCTACAGTTTACCGTATCTATTGCCACACTTACCGTAGAGCTTCCGTACCGCTACAGTTCACCGTATCTACTGCCACACTTACCGTAGGGCTTCCGTACCGCTACAGTTTACCGTATTTACTGTCATATTTATCGTAGGGCTTCCGTACCGCTACCGTTTAACGTAATTGCTAACATACCGAGTTGGGTCGCTTGGAATAAGTTGTCTGAAACTTTTAGCTATAAGAAAGTTAGGTTTATACTTACTGTCGGATAAACACGACCATTATTTTGTTTACACGGAGTGTTTCATTTACCAGGGACCTATTCCGATTATTTAAAAATCGAACCTTGGACAACCGTTTCTCCACTGCCTAAAGGCTACCCGATAGGCGAACAGCGATCCCCTTTGTCGCTGTAAATATCAAAGGGGTGGCGCCCGAGAAAACCGATATACAGGAGGTCGCAAAAAGTAAGTAAAGGGCGTTACAAATTTGGCGCCCGAGCAGGGACCCCGTTTTCCATCGTAAATTGTCACCGACCGTCAATTTGGTTTCGCTGGGAGCCCCGTTTTCATTTTGGATTGCCGTTACTGCGATATCTCGTGACTTCGATATTTTTCGACAGGAAGACCGATTTCATTTTGAATTCCATAGAAAGCCCGACCGACACAACCCGAATTGACCGTTTTCTCGAAAATTTATACTGCGCATGCGCGAACACAATTTTGACGTGATACCAGTGTTAGGACTAATGTGGGGTCGCCGATTTCATTTTTTGAGATTACAAAGCTGAATCACTTCCAGTTTTCAAGTTAGGGCACTTTACTTTCGAAATTTTAACGGCAACACTTAACTTTCAATTGAGTACTTCACTACCGACTTAGGGGCAGCCATTACATACAAAAGTTAGAAAAAGTTCCTTCGCGTGCGCGGAAATTCGTTTCTTCATACGCCTCAAATTTTGATAAACCAGGGTCGAGGATTCCGAATTTGATATTTTTGAAACCGTAACATAATTACCTCCGCGAAAAGAAACACCGAAATAATTCCCTAACTAGAAAATGATCCTACACATGCTGGCTAGCATGATGATGCTAAACAAACCCGAAGAAGCAACCAAGGAAAAACCAGAAGCTAAGGCTCCGCCTGTAACCCTCGCAGAAAGACCACCTTCACCGGTTCGAATTAATGTAGTACCGCCTCCACCACCGTTACCCTCCGATCCGGTTAGGGCACAGACCTATCGATATATGCACCGGATGGATTTTTCTATTGAAGAAGGGAGACTTGGTCATGCAACTACGGAAATTCAATTTGGACTCTACCGAAACCATACACGAATTGCGTAAACGTTTGGCTGCATTTGTTCAAAATGGGGTGGCATCACCGCCACCGGTGTCTCGACCTCAGCCGTTCGCGTTCCCGACACCGAGCTTAAACCCGATTTTGACCCCACCCGTACCTACCATATCGCTTACGACGACGACAACCTCACGACTACGAAAACGACCGCTACACCGTAATTCCCACCTCCTTACACCGTGCCGTTGTCTCCTGTTACGACTAGTGTGGTAACATCACATCCCTGCGTACCTAGCAGTTTCCACGGAAGTTATCAGCCAGTTGTTAGTGGTAATACCCAAGCATCACAGCAACCGATATATTTCCCGCCACTCACTATGCCTTGGCCAACGACGTTCCCTGTGTTCCGAGATCAGTCACCACCATTTATGGCTCCAGGTACCACGGTATATCAGCCTTACCAGCGAAATACCCCGAACTTAAAAGTTTATAAATGGAATTTATACTTCAACGGCTACGGAGATCCCGCCACGTTCCTAGAGCGACTTGAGGAAATATGTACTTCGGAGAATATCGTGACTGACTCTCTTCTACCGCATCTGCCCGATCTATTGAGAGGAGAAGCAGCTCTATGGTTCAGAAATAACCGATCTAACTGGAGCACGTGGGAAGAGTTTACTTCCGCATTTAGAAGTTTCTACTTCCCCGTCAACTAAGAAGTTGATTTGGAGGTCGAGATTAGTCGCAGATTGCAACGAAGGAATGAACCGGCCTCTAGCTACATTACCGAATTGCAAACTCTGATCCGAAGGCACGGGAAAATGAGTAGAGACACCGAGTTGCACTGGCTGTACCGTAATCTATTACCGGAATTTAGACAATTTATCAGACGTTCCGACTTTGAAGATGCAGCAACCCTTTCAAGGATAGCGCGTGAGTTTGAGTTACTCAACAAAGAAGTACAGGACTCCCAGAATGTATGGTTGAACCGACCAAGAAATCGTACTCGGCCAAACCCGGCCCCTTCGCTCCCTGAAGTCTCGACGCATAGTACCGCTCTTTTACCGCCCACCATTCCGCCACCGGCTAATCCAACCCCTCCGGATGTCCCATCAACTGGCATGCAAACCCCGCCGAGAGGATATGACCGTTATAAGCGTGAAATTGTCTGTTGGCGTTGTGGAAATGGCGGATATACGAGAGACAAATGTCAAACTCCTAGAAAGCTATTCTGTTCTCGGTGTGGTAAAGAGGAAGTGAAGTCACGTAACTGCATGTGTAACCGATCGGAAAACTAGAACGGCGCTGTACTGATCCGAGACCAGTGCAGGAAAACGTCGACGACGCCTCGCCCGATATAGTGACCAGCGTAGCTGATAACCGACCTAGAGTGAAGGTATGCTTTCAAGATAAATTCTTCATTGCACTGATAGACAAGGGAGCTTCGAACTCATACATAGGGGATACTCTGGTAGAACTGTGTCGTTCTTCCAGGCACCGAAAAGTGAAGCCTAAAGTTAGCAATGCGAAAGTTGCAAATGGGGAGGTCACTCCCCGTAAAAGAAGCGTACCAAATCACCCTTAAGACCGGCTTTCAAAGCGTAACCGAAGTAATGAACTACTTGCCAAACCTAGCTTCTGATTTAGTCCTGGGAATGGACGTCCTAAAGAAGTACCGCTTTGAAATAGATTTACAAAACAACCAGGTGATTATGAACAAAGAGACACTCCCGAACGCGACCCAGGTTGATGCTTGCAGTGAGGTATCAACCGCTACGCCATTAACCTTAACGCCGAAAGAAGAGGAAGCATTGAAGGCATTTCTGGGAAAAGAATTACCGTCATTCGAGTCTATACGAGGGACAACACCGTTAGTAGAGCATCGAATACACCTGACTAACCCAGAACCGATCAAACAACGCTACCGTCCCCAGAATCCAAAATGCAGAGCGTAATTAACGCTGAAGTCGATAAGATGTTGGAAGATGGAATTATCGAACCATCTGACAGTCCGTGGAGCTCACCAATAGTAATGGTCCGGAAAAAGGACGGCACTTTCTGCTTTTGTGTAGATTATAAGATGATTATTGCGGTTACTCGAAAAGATGCATATCCCTTGCCATACATCAACGCAATTTTGGACAAGCTGAAGAGTGCTCGATACATCTCCAGTATTGATCTGAAACAAGGATACTGGCAAATACCGATGGCTCTCGACAGTAGACCAATCACGGGATTTACCGTACCCTCTAGAGGCCTGTTTCAGTTTAAGGTCATGCCGTTTGGTCTTCATTCCGCCCCAGCGACTTTTCAGAGGCTGATGGACAGAATAATTGGTCCGGAAATGGATCCTTATTGCTTTGCCTATTTGGATGACATCATCATTTTGGGAGAAACGTTCGAAGAACACCTACAGAACTTACGACAGGTATTTGACCGTCTTCGAGCCGCTAACCTGAAGATAAATCCCGAGAAGTGTCAATTTGGCCGTGGTTCGTTGAAATACCTCGGACATATGGTTACCGCGACAGGTATACATACCGATCCCGATAAAGTAGCGTCTATACAGGAATTACCACCGCCCACCACCGTCCGTGGTCTCTGTCGATTTTTGGGAATTGCATCCTGGTAGGGGTTCACGAGACTATGGTCTCGGTCTCGGTCTTGTCTCGGTCTCGGTCTCGAAAACGAGACCGAGACCTGGAAATTAGAATCGAGACCGAGACCGAGGCTTACCTATCGAGACCGAGACCAAGACCGAGACCAAGGTAACGAGACTCTCGGTCTCGGTCTCGAAATATATTTTTATTTGTTGAATTTTCAAAACTTATTTTTCTGAAAAAATCAAATTTTTATGTACCTATGTTATTGGCAATTTATGCCAATGGGGTTCAATCAACCAATAATCATGCAAATCCGGGTATAACGCTTGTTTATTTTAAATTGGGCTGTTTCTTTTTAAGATTCTAGAAGAAATGTTATACTGTTATGTACATAATATGTAATTATGTAGATAATTTATTTTGAGCCATTTCCAAGCAATAAACAGCTATGAGTTTTCACATTTTTCGTAATAGCTACAAGGTAATAAAACATCGCGTATCCAGTAAAGCAACTGGACATGTGCTTCTGATACAACCGTGTCAGATTAGTATATTAGAATATGAATGGTCACCTTTGACCATATCCACTTATACCGTATATACCGTATACCTATACAGTGTCCCAAAATTAGTGGACGAAGCATTAGCCCTGTAGTTATTGGTCAAAAATACCTTAAATTTTTTCTATAAACATATACGGGAGCTAGGGCCTCTTTAAGGTGGGCCCCTAAAGATGTTTTTTTTCTAATTATTTCCAAAATTGTGTAAAATTTTGGAATTCCCCTAAGTAAACTAAGTTTAATATTTAGAATTCGGAAATGAAATAAGAAATAGAAAATTTTAGTCAGGTCAGGTGCTTAACATTTTGGGAGTATATAAAAAAATAGCGTCAACTTTTTTGTGGGGTATTTTTTTTATTTTCTTTTCAAATTTTCAAATTTTGAAAATTTGATTTTTTTACGTAAAAAAGTGCCTCTTATTTCATATCATTAGAACGCATAGGGAGTTTTGAGAAAAACAGGTTATAAATGTATTCCGACTGCCAAAAACGGGTGTAAATTGAATGCTATAGTTTATCAAATTTTGAAAATCTGTCATAACTTTTTTCTGGAACAAGTGTTTCTACTATTTTATAATAATATGAAGTTTTGTAATGTCAAAAGGAATTTTTGGGAATATCAAAAATTATAACCTTCATTTTACACCCGTTTTTGGCAGTCAGTATACTTTAAAATCCGTTTTTCTCAAAAACGCTGCGTCCTAGCGAAACAAATTAAGATGCACTTTTTTGCGAAAAAAAAATTTTTTCAAAATTTTAAGAAAAATATATAAAAAGTTAGCCCAAAAAAAGTTAATTTTTAGATTCACCTCCTAAAATGTTCGCACCTGACTAAAATTTTTTATTTTTAATTCCATTTTTAAATTCAGAATATTAAAGTTAGCGAAACAAATTAAGAGGCACTTTTTTGCGAAAAAAAAATTCAATTTTTCAAAATTTTAATAAAAATATATAAAAAATTAGCCCAAAAAAAGTTAATTTTTAGATTCACCCCCTAAAATGTTCGCACCTGACTAAAATTTTTTATTTTTAAATCCATTCTCAAATTCAGAATATTAAAGTTAGTAGAATCCCAAAATTTTAAAACTCTGTTTTACACCGTTTCGGAAATATTTAAAGAAAACCATATTCAGGGCCCATTTTTAAGAGGGAAGAAGGGAGCTAGACCTTCCCGATATATATTTATAAGAAAAATTTTAGTTATTTTTGACCGATAAATACATGGTTGATGTTTCGTCCACTAACTTCGCGACACCCTGTATACCGTTAAATTTTAAGTTTTTAAAATAAATTTTTCCAAATGACATCACTTTGTATGGCTACGCTAAAACTGATAGGAAATGTAAAAAATAAAGAGAAAAAGCGTTGACTTTGACAACAAAATTAACATAAATCGGTACTTAGTTTTTATGTGTACATACTTAAAAGTCCCTATCACTTGTATACCTACCTACATTAGAGGTAAGCATTTTTATATCAAAACAACAATTTAGAAACTAACATGAAATATATTAAAATACTAGCTGACCCGGCGAACTTCGTACCGCCTAAGAGCCAATGAATGTCGTGTTAACTTTTAGCTAAACTTAATTTATTATTTTATTAACGTAAAAAAATCAATTCAATACAAAACATTTATTATGTTCGGTCGTTTATTAGGATAATATATTTAAAGAAAACAAAAATTCAATAAATGTTCAAAAATCAAGTATTTCAATGGCGTGTCAGCAAGACATTTGCTTTATTGCAGCTATGCATATTGCTGCATGGGTTGACTCGGGTTGATTCTCTTTACTGAAGCACATTGTGATATACGACATTTTTCGTTTTATTATCATGCGCATTTATTATTAGTTTATTAGGATAATATATTTAATGAAAACAAAGATTCAAAAAAAGTACAAAAATCAAGTATTTCAATGGCATGTCAGCAAGACATTTGCTCTATTGCAGCTATGTATATTGCTGCATTGGTTGACTCGGATTGATTCTCTTCACTGAATCACATTGATATATACGACATTTCTTGTTTTATTCTCAGGCGCAAGAACAAATAAAGCAGATGGTTTGCCGATACGTGAACATGCCACGTAAAATTTACCATGAGAAAAGCATGCATTTTCTACATTCAGACCACAAACATTCAAGGCTAGGCCTTGTGATTTGTTAATCGTCATGGCGAATGCAAGACAAAACGGAAATTGAATTCGTTTAAACTCAAACGGCATATCGGTTGGGATCATCGAAATCCTCGGAATGAGAACTTCCTCATCTTTGAATTTCCCTTTGAGTAGTTTTCTTATTACCAAACGCGTTCCACTGCATAGTTTTGGTTGGTTTAGATTTTGAAGCATGGTGACTACCGAGCCAACCTTCAGTTGGAAGTTGTGCGGTGGTAAGCCAGGCACATCCAAGGAGTTTAAAAATTCAGTTGGATAGTTGTTGGCTTCGTCTTCGTTTGTTACACAGTCAATAGATTTGAATGGATGCAGAGTACCAACGATTTGACTTTGAATTACGAAGTTTATGTCATTCACATCTATGTTCTTAGCCGCCAAAATTGCTCGCTCACTCAACCATTTGTTATTTTTGAGGTTAGCAATGATATTCGGAAATACTTTGAAACACTTTGTTGACGAGATCGTCTTTCGATGAGACGAAATTACAAAAATTCGGAGGAAATCAATCCGCTCGATTCGTCGACAGGAACACGACCATTACCGATAGTCAGCAATTGCTTTGAGAAATCTTCAGCAGATGGATCATTCAGCAATGCAACTCTCATGTTTGCCGCCAGCTGAAATTTCTTCACATAGCGCCACAGATCTGATGATTTGAAGCAAGCGTTTATTTCATCGGCAGCCGTCGATCTTGGAATGACTGGCAGTGTTTGGCGGAAATTGCCAGACAATAAAATCATTGCGCCTCCAAAACATCTCGAGTCATTGCGCAGATCTTTCAATGCTCAGTCAAGTGCTTCCAGTGCGCGTTTGTGCGCCATTGTGCATTCGTCCCAGATGATGATTTTAGATGCTACTAAAACTTTGGCCATTGCGGAGTGTTTCGCAATGATACATGTCGGTTGTTCATTAGTTTGAAGGTTTAACGACAATATTAAGGCTGAATGAGCTGTACGGCATCCTTCTAACAATGTGGCCGCTATTCCAGAAGAAGCAACTGCTACCGCAATGTCAGATCTTGCACGAACAGTGGACAAAATCAATGGTATGAGGAATGTCTTCCTAGTTCCACCGGGGGCATCCAGAAAAAATAAGCCACCATTTCCATCATCAATTGCCTTCATTAATGTATTATAGACTTCCTTTTGTTGGGGGTTCAACAGGGATACATTCGTTTGAACTGACTGGTATAATTCATGTTGTTCACGTTCCAATTCTCCAATAAATGCGTCATTCATTCCACGATCTGGTGCTGGCATTCCTAACCTGACCAACAAACTGCCGCACATGAGGTAACACATGCCTTCGATCAAGAGCAAAGCCTGGTTACGCATCTCCTGATTCACCTCAAGATCGGGACTTCTTGAACTGACACGAATTCGATGTAAAATGTCTTCTGACATGTTATCCTTGTATTTGGTCCACAGATCACGTGGATTCGATGGGAAGCATGTCGAAATGATGATTGCAAATAATGTGCGTATCTGACTTGAAGTTGCAGAGATAATTGCTTCAGCGATTGTCATGTCCCATTGAGCATCGTTTTCAGGCAAATTTAGCTCTTGACATGCAGCGCGAACTTTTGGGCACACTATACCATTAACAGTTCGTAATGATTGAAATAATGTGGTCCCACGAAGATTCACCAGGAACAACCGCAAATAGAAGCATTCATCATTCTTCGGATGAACTGTGTAAATACGACCAAGAGCATCAGTAGAACGCACATCCGGATGACCTGGAACCGCATCGCCTTGCTTCCGACGTTGAAATTTCTTCAATGAAGCGTTCCAAGTGTAATAACGTGGCATCTCCGAGTAAAGCAACGTTCCTGCAAACGTATCGCTTTGGCAAATCTCAAGGAAACTGGTCAATGTTGTCGCTGGAGGAGTTTCAGCACGTTGAGCAACATTCGACGCGATGAAATATACTCGTTGTCCCTTCTCCAGATGCACCGTCAAATGTACAATAGTTTGATGACGTTCGTGAATAGGAAATGAGAATATACGCCAAACCGCCTCATTGCAATTCACATATCGACCAACTTGATAGCGCGTAATTTAATCGTTGGTATTGGAGGTTTTGATGCCAAAAACTGCCATATCGCTGCCTTTCGTAACATATTTACAGATGTATTTGATGGAATTCACCGAATTGCAATACTCAATGTTGTTGATTTACTATCGATGTTTAAGCAACACTAATCGACCGAATGATCTGAAATGATTGATACCAATCGATTTGACAATTGTTGTCATTTATCCTCTATAATTTTTTTTATATTTCGATTCGAGTGCTTTCTATGTATTTCAATATCTTTCTAGATTTGAATATGCCACTTTCCCACTATTTTCCGTTGAATTTCTATCCTATAATGTGTAGTATGTCCCTGATTTGCAGTGGACATCAAATATTACTAAAAAACTATAATCGTGCATGACATGAGCTGTCAATTGCGGAAGATGACGGAGTTCCAAGCCTAATTTATAACTAATTTTGTGTATAATATTTTTATCCGAGAATTTTTCCGATATTTTAATAGTTATTCTGCTATTCGGGGCGGAGACAAATCCAACAAACCAAAGATCATAAAAATCGGTTCAGCCGTTCTTAAGTTATAAGTGGTGTAACTAACCCGACTTTGTTTTATGTATATAGATTAGTAGATAGGTACCTATTTAAGTTAACTATTATTATCCAAACAACTGTTGCAAATAGAAAATGTTAAATTATTTAAGAAGTTTATCCCTAATATCACATCTACACTAAGAACAGATACACAAAAGACACTTATTAGATGTTTCATTTAACTTAACATTCCGAAGTAACGTTTGTGATATTAACGAAATAAAACAGTAAATTATTTAATTACTTTTTATTTGCTCAAACCGAGACCGAGACCAAACCGAGACAAGACCGAGACCGAGACCGAGACCAAGGCAGTCTCGGTCACGGTCTCGAGCTTCGAGATCCGAGACCGAGACCGAGATAAATTTTTTCTTCGAGACCAAGACCGAGACTTGCCAGGTCTCGGTCTCGGTCTCGGTCTCGCGAACCCCTACATCCTGGTACAGCAGGTTTGTTCCTCCCGGGTTCTCACAGATTGCGGCACCTTTGAACCGGTTGCTAAAAAAGGGGGTCCGTTGGAATTGGTCGAAGGAGCAAGAGGAGGCGTATAATCAGCTGAAATGTTGTTTAACGAAGGCACCAGTTTTGGCCTGCCCGGATTTCCAGAGGCCTTTCGTTCTGCAACAGATGCATGGCCATAGTTTGGGGCATCGAGAAGATGCGTCCATACTTAGAGGGGTATCATTTCACCATCTTGAGTGATCATCAATCTCTCCGTTGGCTACATTCTCTGAAGAGTCCGAGTGGGCGACTTGCGAGATGAAGTGTGTTCCTCCAGCAGTACGAGTTTGAAATTAAGTACCGGAAAGGCGTGCTTAACCGTGTCGCAGATGCTTTATCCCGTCAACCTTTGCCAGTCGAAGAGGAGGAAGAAAATCTCCTTTTGACTTTAGGAACCGAGGAAGTTTGCTCGTGGTATAGGAATAAGAAGAAAGAAGTTGAGCAAGCACCGGCTGTATTTCCCGATTTTTGTATACGTAATGGAAAACTGTACCGACATTTTTGGGATGCTTTTGATCTAACCGAGCCTGAGATGGTAGACCCCTGGAAGCTGTGCGTTCCAAAACCGGCGCGTGAAAAGGTTCTGAAGGAAAACCATGATTTCCCGAATGCAGGCCATATGGGAATTGCGAAAACTACCGCTCGCATTGCCCTCCGCTATTACTGGCCCGGCATGATTCGGGATATAGCTCAGTAAGTTAGAAGATGCCCGTCATGTCAACGATTTAAACCATCTCAGCAGCAACTTCCTGGTAAGATGCAACCATCTACAAATCGACACCCGTGGGAGACCGTAAGCGTTGATTTAGTTGGACCGCTTCCCCGATCTTCGAAGGGAAATTGTTACCGGTTTCAGGACCGTTTTACAAAATGGATAGAATGTCGTGCTATTCGTACCGCAACCGCACGGGCTGTGAGCCAAGCACTGTATGAAGGAATGTTGTCCAGATTTGGTAAACCGACTACATTGATTTCCGATAACGGCACCCAATTTACGGGAAGCGTATTTAAGGAACTTTTGAAAGATTATGGTATTCAACACCGACTGACTCCACCGTATACGCCACAAGCCAATCCCGTAGAGAGGCTGAATAAAACAATTAAGATCAGGATTGCTCAATTTTGCCAAGAGAATCACAAGAAATGGGATCTATTTCTTCCGGACTTAGTGTTTGCTTATAACACTTCTAGAAACGAGAGTACAGGTTTTACACCAGCCTTTCTGAATTTTGGTCGCGAGCTTGAGCCTCCTAAGTCCTACTTTTTCAATGAGACGTCGAAATCAGACAGCAATGAGCCGTTGGGTGAAGTAAACACCGATGACGTAACCGAATTATCCGATCGTTTAAAGAGATTTAGGGAGGTCTACGATTTAGTACGGTTGAACTTGACAGTCTTGGCACGAGCATTCACCAAGCAAAGTCACCACTACAATCTCCGGCGTAGAGATTGGCAATGCAGAGTCGGAGACCGCGTTATGAAACGAGACCATCACCTGTCTTCTGCCGTGAAAAACTTTGCCGCGAAACTTGCACCGAAATATTCCGGTCCGTACACTGTTAGTAAAGTTGTGTCATCCGTGGTATACGACCTATATATATATATATATATATATATATGGAGACCAATGGGGCGTTTTGGAGCCCGGCACATGCAGGGCGTTTAGGCGAGTATACTTTTTATCGTCTTAAAATCATTGAAAACCTATAGAGGGGAAAGGAGAGGGGCAATGATTTCCTTACAGAAGAGCGAATAGAAACTTTTTGACGGTCCGAAGCCCAAAAAAGATATCTTACGGTTGTTCAAAAGCCCACTTGTTTTCAAATATACATCAAAGTAACACTGTGAAGCCCAGCGGTGTTGCCATTTTAATTTATAGCTATTAGCACTTTAGTATCTATTTTTAGATTCAAGGTTCTTGAAATAATAGTTTCAGGAGAATATTGTGTTTGTCTTCTTGGGCTTTTTATGGTACGCTTGATAAATATTGCTAATGAGGTCATTATAGTTGCACTGGATCAACCTTATCTATTTTTAAATGGAGCAGCCTGTGTATTATTATAATTGTTTATTATACGTAACATTCTATACAGATTTTATATATGATGTCATACTTATGAAATAAATAGTTTCGAATTTATAAACAGATGAAAATAGGCTCTTTGGCTGTTTTGTGCCTTTGTAGCAAGAAAACGTTCAGAGATAAAGCAATATTCGTTTCACATTCCTATCTTAACATTTAGAAAACTATTAAATGGTGCTTACTTATCAAAATTTGGTACCTTGGTGGGTACTATCAATCAAGGTATCAAATTTAGTACTCATGGTGCCAATCGTCAGTCAGTGTCATCAGATATCTCGTTAAAAAAGAATGACATCCTACAGGAAATCTGTTTAGAATCTTACGTATAATACAAAATTATAATAATATACAGGCTGTTCTATTAAAAAAGGCGTGTGCATAAATCCGCACGGCAGAAGTAAAAACTTCAGCAGAGCGATATTGAAAACTATATTAAATTAAAAAGAGTTCACACGCGGTAGAAGTGGAACCTTCATAAAACTAAACCAAGCGGCCACCCGTCTAAGTACTAACCACGCCCGACGTTGTTGAACTTCAGTGATCGAACAACTACTTTTCACTTTGTACTCTTGGCAAACACGTAAAATTTACTTTTATTTATGATCATCTTCAAAGTATGTTAGGTAGAAACTACTACTGGGAGAACAGGACAGGACACACTGGAATTCTTATTAAGGTTGGATAAAAAGATTCTTAATTTTGATATAAACTCCACTTTAAAAAATACAAAGCAAGTGGAAAGGTCATTGAACGAATTAATTCTAAAATTAAAAGCAATTCTACCTAATGAAGTTTTAAAACAATTTTTTCAATATCAAAACATCTCTTATGAAAAAGAATTTAAAAAAATTAAGAACACTAATATGAAAAAATTAGCTAATTTAAAAAATTTAGAACAAAACAAACTCTTAAACACGAAAGATAATTGGATCAAGGACCTTTCTGATATCCCTTCCGACATTAAGCAATTCTTAGCACTAGGTAGCAAATTCAGTATACAACCCAATTCAACAGATATCAATTTAAAAAGACTTCTAGCAGATATAGAAAACCTGATCTTTATGTTTCCTGATTTCAATAGAAACATTGTAAGATCTAAAGTCACTAATGTTCTAACTAATTTCATTAATCAACCCTCACAAAGTAATTACTTGAGGACACTCTTTTACAAAACAAAAAAATTTCTGAAAGCTCATCCTAATTTAATTATAACTAGAGCAGATAAAGGCAATGTCACAGTCATTATGAATAAAGAAGATTATACAACTAAATCGCTAGACATTCTATCTGACAACAATTATTATACAGTCCTAAATAGAGATCCCACGTCTACTTTCCAACAAAAAGCAAATAAAATTGTAGCAAAATTAAAAAATAAGAATGTACTAACAGCTGAACAAAGCAAACAACTTACTATTTACAATCAAACAACACCAAAATTTTATGGCTTACCTAAGATTCATAAACCAACCTTGTCATTGAGACCAATAATCTCATCAATTAATGCACCAAATAGTCAATTGGCACAATATGTTACAGATATACTAACCCAAGCGTACAACAAAAATAATAATTATTATACATTAGATAGTTTTACTTTTGCGAATTACATTAATAATAAGCAACTCCCACCTGATTATGTAATAATTAGCCTGGACGTAGTATCACTATACAGTAACATACCATATCTATTAATAAAAAACAGCATTATTAAACATTGGGAAAGGATAGCTGAATTTACCAATCTCACACAAAATGACTTTCTAGAAATTATTAAATTTGTTTTCGATTCAACTTACTGCAGGTTTGATGGTAGATACTATAAGCAAATTCTTGGTACTCCAATGGGAGCGACACTCTCACCCATAGCTTCCCAGTATGTAATGGATGACTTATTAGAGGAATCCATTCCTAAACTAGGTTTCGAATTACCATTTCTAAAAAAATTTGTTGATGACATAATCACTTCGGTACCGAAGAACAGTACAGAAGAGATACTGAGAATCTTCAACAGTTATAATTGTCACATTCAGTTCACCATGGAATGTGAACAAAATAATAGTGTTCCATTTTTGGACACTAAGCTAATCAGAACAGACAATAATGTCATTATAACTGATTGGTACACGAAACCTACGTGCTCAGGAAGGTATATAAACTTCCATTCTTACCACACTCAAAAAATGAAAATAAATCTAATAATGGGACTGGGAAACAGAATCCGGAAAATCTGCCACCAATCACGCATTGAGGAGAATCTAAAAAAACTTCATCTCATTTTAAAAAATAACTCATATCCTGAATGGTGCTTAAAAAAATTCTTGTATAATTCTATCGGTACACAAAATCATAATTCTCAACTGGAGGAAATAAATGAGCGGTCACCATCTGATCAAGACAATAACAACCATTATAATTTAGCTCTCTCTCCCGACATTTCAGCTTTTCTTACAGCCAATCAACCTAAATATTATTTTTCTATACCTTATGTTAAAGAGCTTACACATAAAATTGAAAAAATACTCACGCATCAGGTTAATGTTAAAATTTGTGGAAAACATACCATGAAAATTGGTAATACTTTTTCCAGGCTAAAAGACTCAGATGAGGCACTGAAGAAAGCAGGTGTAGTATATAAGATTAAATGTATTGATTGTGAGAAGAACTATATAGGACAAACATCCACTGTATTGAAAGATAGAATTACTAGACATAGAAGTGACTGCAGATTACAAAAAAGAACGTGTGCTCTATCAGAACATGTAATTGAGACGAATCATGACATAGATTACGCAAATGTAGAGGTAATTTGCACTGAGAGTCATTCAACGAAAAGACAATTCTTAGAAATGGTGGAAATCCACTCAGATAACAATAGCATCAATAAAAGAAAAGACGTTGATAATCTCAGTGTGATTTACTCCTATATACTAACATGTGCTAACAAAAATGAAAATGCTGAGAACAGTGACTCTAATATTTCAAATAACGTTTCTTTCACGTAAGCATCCACCAAACAACGTGGACACACCTTAAATATCACCTTTCTCTGCATTAGATTGATTAATTAATAATAAATTATAAAATAACATAAAATATTATATTAGAAAGATGAGTACAACATCAACCTACCTGCAAGCAGTGTGATTCAAATCTACCGTCAAAGGGATAGATGGCGCTTTTCATAAGGTGGCAAAAACCTTTAGATTCAAAAAAACCATGAATGTTCCTTTGTTCGTTTCCTTCTCGTAGTTTAAAAATTACAGCCATGTGAAAGCATATTAACTGCTAATCGTTATAATTTAAGATTAAAAATGTAGGAAATAAGACTATGATCC
>MU189438.1:463-23008 GCA_016904865.1 Pissodes strobi | reverse complement strand
ATAATATCTACATTACTATCTTACTGATAACCGCGCGAAAATACAGGAAAACACTTTCCGCAATTTACCCAAGGTTTTCCTAGTATCGGTAGTACGCACCGTACCGGCGGCGGCGAGCCCCACTTCGCAAGTTCTGAGGACCGCGCAGGCCTCATCATATAAAATTAGATGTACCGCGGTAGAACGGGCAGTCAGTCGGCAGTCGAGAGGCAGTTTAGTCTAGTCCGCAGCCTGGCACCGAGCAAGCAGCATACCCCACCAGTAGGAGACACCACCGACCAAGCCCAGCTCCAGACAAAACGGGAAGGACCGACCGACCGAGCAGGTAAATATCGGTTGTACCGTATTCCTAGTCCGTGATCCTTTTCCTATTGGCAAGTGGAGTAATCCCGGCCATCCTGCCTTGGCAAGCGGAGTAATCCCGGCCTTCCTGCCTTGGCAAGCGGAGTAATCCCGACCTTCCTATCGTAGTATTCCCGGCTCCTCTATTGGCAAGCGGAGTAATCCCGGCCATCCTGCCTTGGCAAATGGAGTAATCCCGGCCATCCCTATTGGCAAGTGGAGTAATCCCGGCCATCCCTGCTTGGCAATCCCGGTTGGCAAGCGGAGTAATCCCGGCCATCCTCCCGTAGTAATCCCGGCTCCCCTATTGGCAAGCGGAGTAATCCCGGCCATCCTGGCTTGGCAAGTGGAGTAATCCCGGCTAAGTATCCTTCCAAACTAAGTCCATCCGAAGCGCATCCGAGTTAGGGAACCGTTCTGCTGAACCGACCGTGTCATAGAGCTGGAGCTATTGAGAACCGTATACCGTAGTTATCGTAGGGCTTCCGTACCGTATCTACTGCCACATTTACCGTAGGGCTTCCGTATCGCTACAGTTTACCGTATCTACTGCCACACTTACCGTAGGGCTTCCGTACCGCTACAGTTCACCGTATCTACTGCCACACTTACCGTAGAGCTTCCGTACAGCTACAGTTTACCGGATTTACTGCCATATTTACCGCAGGGCTTCCTTACCGCTACCGTTTAACGTAATTGCTAACATACTTACCGTGGGGCTTCCGCACCGCTACCTTCACCGCGCGATTAGAGATTTCGATTCTTTTACTACCGTTTTGAGTTTTCTTACGTATTACCGGGTTGGGTCGCTTAGAATAAGTTGTCTGATACTTTTAGCTATAAGAAAATTAGGTTTATACTTACTGTCGGATAAACACGACCATTATTTTGTTTACACGGAATGTTTCATTTACCAGGGACCGATTCCGATTATTTAAAAACCGAACCTTGGACAACCGTTTCTCCACTGTTTAAAGGCTACCCGATAGGCGAACGGCGATCCCCTTTATCGCTGTAAATATCAAAGGGGTGGCGCCCGAGAAAACCGATATACAGGAGGTCGCAAAAAGTAAGTAAAGGGCGTTACAAACTCCAGTCGCAGCAGTATAACTTCGTTATCTCCCGTACGCACTTGGCTAACTTTTCACTCTTTGAACGCGCCCGAATTCTTTAGGTTAAGCCCTATTTTCTTTTTTCGGCTGCCTTTTCGCTTTTCACCCATAGGCCGAGTAGCTAAAGTATGGGGGAGTCAGGGGGCTCTCCAGTTCTCGAAACCGAACTGGCCGTCGACGCGCTTTTCTCTCGCCCAATGTTTAACTACGACTAGTATGAAGGACCAGAGAGGCACATACGTGAATGGGGGGAACCCAGACCAGTAGGCTGACTCAAGGTGCTCGCAACTAGCCTTATTCGCGGGGCGTTGCTGTAGGGTGCGCACTACAGTTGAAGGTCTCGGTGAATTGTTGGTACTCGGCCGCTTGATAAGACCTCTTCAAGTACTTAACTTCTGTCTTCAAAATTTTTTTCTCCTAAAATCTTCTGTTCTGAAGTTCAAAAACTTCGAAAAACTCGATAAATTCGGTAGAAGGCTAATTCGGTACCAGTTGAGAGTGCCCTAGAATGCCTTTTTCTTCGCTTGGGGGCTTCTTTGGCTCGTCCGTAAGCTTAGTAGCCGTTTCTTTCTTCGAGATTGTGGAAAATTCGCCTGTCCGGAGGTTGCAAAATTTCAGAAAAACTCAATAAACCAGTACCAGTTGAGAATGCTGGTCCTACAATGCCTTTTTCTTCGCTTCGGGGCTTCTTTTGCTCATCCGTAAGCTTTCTATAGCCCTATCTTTTGCGAGACGTCGAAAAATTGGCGAAGTCCCTAGTGGCGAAAAATGCCGGAAAATCTCATAAATTCCTTAGAGATATGGGGCTAGGGGCTAAATTGATGAGTTGGTCGTCCCGTTAGGATTCTTGAAGATCAACGTTGGCGCTGGCCTAAAGTGGTTTCTTGCTTCTTGCCTTTTCGGGATCTGATCTGCAACTGAATTTAATTTTAATTCTAGCGTCGCGCTTACGGCGGAATATTTCCACCCGACGTGCACAACCAATCGAGGGCGCTAATTCTCGCGCAAAGCAAAGCAAAGTATCATCTATTAAGGGTAATTGACATGACATATTGACCTATTCTACTATACATAACTACATTTCACACAAGTACATGCGTTTTGAGAGGCTACGAACGTCCAATGGGCGCCTCTGAGACCCCCGGCACGCAGCACTTTAAAGAAAGGTGAGTCATGTTTCGACTAGCAGTTAGGTACCATTCCCAAACATAACTTTTCTACTTAGGCAGAGCCTTTCAGAAGTTTTGAATTTAACAAGTACAATACGGATGGCAATAGAACTGGCGTCTTATTTTCCGGGATAAGGATTGGTGAGGGGTAGAAACATGGGGAAAACAGTAGGAAAACCCCATTACACGATTCTTTGGTTTAACATACGCACACATGCGCCAACACATGCCTCAACTTCTGTAGGACATCCCTATTTTTGACGTGCACATGTGATATGTGCCTGCTGAAGTTGAGCTTCCAATCAAGAATGATTCCAAGGTATTTGATGGAGAGGTTGGGATGGATAGGGGTGTGATTTACAAGGATAGGGGCGGACTCAATGTTCTTGAGTTTTCTGGCGAATACGGCCAGCTCTGTTTTGCCGGGGTTGAGTCGTATTTTCCAGTCCTCATAATACCGCGTAGTAAGCTCCATGTGAGCGCTTAAGTTATTAGTCGCCTCCTGCGCAGTGTTGGAGTGGGAATAGAGGGCTGTGTCGTCCGCGTAGAACGCTAGGGACGTTTCAGGGTGGGAAGGAAGAACTGCTATGTAATAATTGAATAGCTGTGGCGATAGTACCGTTCCCTGAGGTGCCCCCGCTTAAATCTCTCTCCGGGATGCAATGGAAAATTGTGCTTAATGAAAAGCTTGTGCAGCAGGCCATTGTGCCACACCCGGCCGAAAGCTCTCTCAATATCTAAGAGTAATAGGGATGTGCAATGCCCTATGTTGAATCCGTCATATATGTCCTGCACGATCCTCGCAGCGAGCATGCTAGTACCATGCCCGCTGCGAAAACAGAACTGCTCCCGGGGGAGTATATGACGGTTCAGGGCTATCCCGTTCATCCTAGACAATAAGAGCCTCTCAGTGAGTTTGCTCAGAGTGTTCAGCAAGGAGATGGGTCGATATGAGCTGACAAGCTTGAGGTATTTCCCGGGCTTAGGGAACAGTACCACGTACGCGATCTTCCAAGAACTAGGAAAGTGTTGTAGGCGAAGTATAGCGTTCACTGTATGCATTAGTTGTATAAGGGTTTTGTTAGGGATGTTCTTAAGGAGTAATTTTAGGATCGTATCAGGTCCCGGAGCCTTATTCTTTGGCAGATGACCGAGAGCACCGCGAAGCTCTGACGGGGTGACCAGGAGTTTATCCATCACAGAGGGCGGGATAGGATAACGTTTTATAAAGAGCCTTATTACCTCTGTGATTTGAGCGTGCAATGGCATGGTATCGGGTACTTCTCCGTGTGCGCTCTCAAGGAAGTCAGCGAAGGCATCAGTCTTCCCACGGTCATTAAGGATAACCTCACCATTATGGGAAATGGCGGGAATATCGACTGGGCCTTCTCTAATTTGCCTTGCGAGTTTCCACAGGAAGCCGTCCTCCGTGCCGAGCTCGTTCACAAACTTCATCCATGCCGCCTCTTTGTGTTTACGGATGTTCACCCTAATCTGGTCCGGCAGAGCGTTGACCCTGACTTTGTCAATTGCGGCGCGATTTCTCTGCCATCTGCGCCGAATTCGATTCCGGAAACTGATTAGGTCAAGGATTTCGTTAGGAAGAGTTTCCACGAATGGCCTCCTCCTTACTACCGGGCATAGGGCGTCACGGACGCGCTGAATATTGGGGTTAGTGTGTCAACAGCGGTCTCAAGTTCCTGGATGGTTTCAATTTGTCTTAGAATGACAGTTGCCTCGTTTAGCCTTTGTCGAAACACCCGCCAATCAGGATTTTTATAAGAGATATATGTCCCATAGGCTTCCGGCCGCCTAGTGTTCGCTAGGCTCATCTTAATCGGCAGGTGATCCGAGTTAAAGTTACTAATAATTTTAGGCGATGCTGCTCCTGCCATTCCTCGGGTCATCGCTACGTCCAGGAACGAGGACATGTTTCCACGGTGAAAGGTAGGAAATCTTGTTCTGTGGTAATGGATTTCCAGGTTGTTTCATAAGAGGTTGCATAGTACAATGCCCTTGCTGGTGGTTTGAGTGTCACCAAATTCAACGTGCTTGGCGTTGAAGTCGCCAATTAGCATAGACTTTTTGCCGGGCTGAAGGAAAATGGTAAAGTCCTCTTGCGTGAGACGGACAGGTGGTGGAGTGTAGCCGCCGGTGATGCATAGGCCGCCATCTAGCTCGATAGATACGTATTCAATAAGCGAATTAAGCCGTGTTTTTCTTTTATACCTCAGCGACCTATGCACCAGGCAGGCCACTCCCCCTCCGCGGTTCCGCCTATCGAAGCGTTCGACGGTATACCCACGAACTTTTAGCAAAAAATACGGGGGCAAAAAAGTCTCGAGCAGAAAAACAACCTAAAATTTGGAATTATACAAAAAATGCTTGAATTCGCCGAGTTTTTGTCTGATACCGTTACAATTCCAGGATAATACATTTACGACATACATTGGATGAAATATAAATCGACAATAATTATATGTTATACTTGTTAATTTCATGCGAGAAAAACTGAATTGTTCCTTACATTATTCGGACTCTGTTACCGTCGCACGATTTCAGCATCGAACAGAATTCGTCTAATGCAAAGAACAGCTCCGTGATGTTGACGAGAGAATTTATCTCGCTAACAACATTTTGCAAATTAAAGACTTGATCGGTTATGTTATGTGAGGTGGTACCTACCCTGTTTGGCCGCTGTTGCTCGTTTATATCATTTTGTGCCTGCGGGATGGCGGCTCTAAGTTTATTAGGGAAGTCCGCTTCGTAGTTTGCTGGCTGAGGGGGTTGAGTGGGCTGGCGTCTCTCCTGCTGTTTCTGTGAGGGTGGAATGCTTGTTTTTATACCCCGACCTTGACTCAGACGACCTTGCCCTTGCCAGGCCGGCGTGGTGGGCAAGGGTGCAGGAACTAGATTGGTTCTGGCGTTTGATTTAGCGGCTGTCGTCGCTTGTAATTGATTTAATTTAAACGAGTAAACTGGGCAGTCGGGGTTGATTGCCCGGTGTGGGCCCCAACAGTTTGCACATTTGACCACATCCGATGTGCAGGATGTGATCTCATGCCCCTGGCCACATTTGGAGCACTTGAAATCGCGTCTACAGTAAGTCATGAAATGTCCATGTCCTTGGCACCTGCGACATTGCATGATCGGTTTGGTGCTTCTTCGATTTTCCCATGACACTTTTATGTTCATTAGAGTTTTAATCTCATGCTGCAGCTTGCTGAGCGTTATAGAGGCGTCGAGAACTATGAGATAAAGCGGAACTTGAGTTTTCCGCATCTCAAACACGTTCTTTGCTGAAATTTCATATTCTTCTTGTAATTGCCGCTTGATTTCGGCTATGGGGATGTCCCCGTCTAGTCCTCGGAGTACATACGCTCTGGTTTTCTGAATTTTCTCCGCGTAGGGGTGGTACTTCAAGTTTTCGCTATCGCAGTTGCGCTTGAACACCTGCCAGTCCTTGTCCTCAACGTACAGTATCGTGCTGTTTTTGGCATATTTTATAGAGAATTTTATGATGTGCATTCTCTGCATGTCCTTCTGTAACTTTCTGTGGCTTGTTATTTTCCCCTGTAGTACAATGGGGGGCGGTGGGCCGGGTTTAGATTTGAGAGTAACCTGGGCTTTTTTCTTTAACCTAGCGCTTGTGCGGCTTATAGGCTTTTTCGAAGGGCCGGCCGAAGTGGAGATGGTGCTGCTGTCGTCGTCCTCTAAATCGGAGAGGGCGTCGTAGCGGTTTTGCGTTGGGACGTTTGGGGGCGCCCCGAAATCCAGGTTTACTACCCTTATATTCTTTTTCAGCCCTATAGTTTTATATGGTATCTTAAAGGGTTCTTTCACGCTTTCAGGTATTGAGGGAGCAGAATGATCAACAGATTTCCTGCTCTCGGTATCACTTAAGATAGCACTTGAGTTTAAAGGGCTGCTGGCAGGCCTCTTCCTGCTTTCATCAGTCGTTACATCCATATTGGAGGGCACTCCTTTACGGCTTTTTTTGGTACCGGTTCTGCCTGTATCAATTTTTGATTTAATGTCTTTCTTAGCCAAGGAGGACGATGATTTTAACTGGTGCGACGCTATCAGATGGTCAATAGCTTTATTTAGCTGCGGGATAATGACTTGGTTAGTTTTTCCGGTAATACTCTGTAGCTCCGTGTGGCTTTTTGCGCAGTCAGCGCAATTTGCGACGTTTTTGGCCAGTTTAGTGTGTATATATCTACATTTGTTAAGCACCTTTTCACTGGGTGCGTTAGGCCAGAGGTCCTCAGACTGCAAGGACGAGCAGTCGTCGTCCTGTTCCATTCTTAATGAAAATAAAGCCGGGGGTCCATCCCCGGAGACTGAAAAAATGCTAAAGCGGCCTTTACTGATCACTAGAAGCGTGAAAAGCAGGCCTATCAATACTAGGTTTGATCCGAAAATCGCGATAGGAAAATTCGCAGTGCACTTCCTGGGTACACCAGCCAGTCCTATTCCAGTACATTCGTACGCGGCGTGCCTTTCTATCCAGTGGCGTGCTTAAGCACGCATTTAAATGAGGTTAAGTAAAGGACGTTTTTACAACACCCCCTCCACTAGACGAGAGCTGGGCCGAAAGGTTTATTAGAAATTTTGAAAAATATGTAAAAAATAAAATTACGGCCATCTTGAGATATGCATTTAACGTTTATTGTAGGTTTTGGAAATGGGGTAAGATATCGTCCCAGGTTTCTGACTTTAACCTGTAGAGTTTTCCCCAAAATTGGCTTCCTACATTTAATTTGCACATAGGCTTTAACTTTCTGTTATACCAGAATCTAGAATAGTTTGTTGTGCTTTCCAGGATAAGCCTGGTTGGTGCACTTAGTGGTTCCTGTAGTATTGGAGCCTCGACAGGGGATAGCTGGCTCTCCAGAGGGTCTTCCTCCGGTGGTAAGGTGGTGGCGAGCGTCCCTGTCTTCGCTTCCATCTGGGACAATCAATCAAAGCTCTGGATAGCTGTCTTGAAGGCTTGCCTCACAAGCAGACTTCCAGGATTGTCAAGTTTTAGGACTTCCCTCGTTAACATTTCCTCCAGATAACGATACTGCTTATCCTTCAATCCTGCATTGAAGGCCTCCACCTGTCGCTGTAGACGCTCGGCATTGTGTGCTAGCGCTAGGATGCTGGCCAAAGCGTCTAGGGCTTCTGGGCTTGGTCTATTGGAGTCGAGGCTCCTAAGACCACTCGTGGCTCTTTGAGTATCCGTGATGTTCTTCTTTTCTACGGTTATCTTGCACTGTTAAAAATGTGGAAAAAAAACCTTAATAAATATTTCTTTGCTTTTTATTTATTTGCTTTAAATAAAAATTACTTAGATTAAACAAAATTTCTTTAATTTAAATATTTGGGCGTGTTTGATTTTTCTTGGTTATTTCTTTGCCTTGTGATAGCAAGACTTTTTTCCATATTAAACAGATATTCGCTTTAAAGCTTTACAGATACGAAACCTCTCCGTTATTTAAAACAAATAAGGGTTGCTTTAAATTAAAGATTGTACATATTGGAACAAATATTATTACTTCATCCGAGTCTCGTTCAACTCGTAGCAGTTGCGCAGCCGCGTCGACGCTCTACGCTCCTCGTGCAGTTCAGTTTCATTTCTGCTGCCACGCCGTCCTATAGGGAGATTTTATAGAGTGTATCCGCCCAAAGTCGCTATTTTTTTAGTATTTGTGATGGAAAATACATTAATTAAGTGGGACTTGGGTCATTTGTGCCCTCATTTCAAGGTAAGTTACGTTTTTATTATATTACTTAGCTAGGTACATAATTAATCGTTTGTAAGTAAAGGAGCGTTCTCTCATAATCAAAATGGCGTGAGTTTTACTAGTAATTAAAAATTGTTTTCTGCTGTTACTACCTAGCAATGCAGATGAATTCACGCGATATTCGCCTACAATAGTGTATAACAGTACGCTTAGGCAGTTTGGCGTACGATCTTGATTGAGTATTTTTGCTTTTTACGTTGTACAAGTTCAATGGCGTTCTTTTCGTTCTTGTACCTACATAATATAATATGAATTGATAGATATTTCAAAGCCCTATTTATTCAATCTGAATAAATAAATGGTTGATCCATGGAAGTACAGTTTTGTAGCAAATATATTTTTTATTTCGATTAAATCTAATAGTATTTAAAACAAAACATTAATTATTTTAGTTAAATGGATAAGATATACTTTTAAACAATGCAGCCGGCTATTCAAATAGCATCATGAACAGTCACAATTGTTTTGTCTCTATTATTTTTTGTTTTAATTATTGTTGTTTTATTTTTAGTTCAAAATATTGATGGCATCGAAGTTTTACGTAGCCTGATGGAAATCGATTTAGTGTCGTTACTAACAATAGAATCGGTGAAAATATTGTGCCATTTCCGTGCAATGCTCATTATACTGGATGTGGAGAGGTAGTTGTATGTCCTATTAGTTTAATTAGGTAAAATATTACTGCCTTTCACTATTTTTATATGATAAAATTTTTATGGACTCTAGAATTTTGGTATTTTTTATAAAAACTAGTGAGTTATAAAATTAATAAGTAGTACAACTTATCCCATAATATGTTTATGTTCCTATCTAGTATTTAGAAAAAAATATGTTTTTAGCTTATAATAATAGTTTTTTTATTATAAAAATGATTAACTTTCAAAACCAGTGATAAGCAGAGACAAAATAATCTGATTATATTTTTTATTTATATTTTGGAAATACTCGCTTTGTTATTTGCTTTTAATACCTTTGAATAAAAATGTTTCTTGGATATCCCTTTTAAACTTTTATTTTATTTACTGTGGACAACTGTTCCTGTCATGAATTTGGTAATTAAAAGTTAAGTGTTCTGGCATACCATTTACAAATCGGCGGGTTAGATGGGGTTCGGATTTTGGATTTTTTAGCAATTAAAAGAAAACTAAGACATATAGTTTATTTCAGCTAAAACGTGAAACCTAAATACGTCTTAAGAATAATAACAGTGTTTTTAATTTTTTTAAGCTAACTGAATGTCAATAAATAGTCCTTTTAGAAAGATGAACACATATTTGCAACAGCCAAAATTTCTTTTTTTTATTTAGGTCATCACTAACACAAACAGTAAACTTTGAACAGGTTTGATTCAAATAAAAGAAATTATTTCGTACAAACGTCCAAAACTTTGGTTTAAATAACCGACCTATTTAAATTAAAACACAAAGTTTTTGAAACAAATACACCTCAGATTTCAATCAAAACACAAAGATTTTAGAACATATATATATGTTATATTTGTTCGTTGTGTTTTAATTTAATTAGGCCGGGTTTTTAAACCAATGTTTTGGGTACTTGTACGAAATAATTTATCGTATTTGAATCAAAATAATTTTATTTGTTTTAAAGTTATTTTTATTTGATGTGAACAACGATTTGAAAATCATATTGTTTGTTCGCAATAAATATTTATTTCGAACAAAGAAAAACCAAAAATAAATCAAATAAATATTATTTTTTATTCAAACAAATATTTGTTTGGCCATTAGCAAACAAATATTTGCTTGAATAAACTCAATTTTTATTTGGATCAAATAATTTTTTTTTTCAGTGTGGGTTTGATTTCGGGGATTTTGGTCCTCTTGTACAATGGAACCCATCTGGAATTGATACTTTCGGGTCTTTGTGTCCGGGATCATCCGGCATGATTGGTCCGAAGTTATCCGGCCTGGTCTGGGTTTATCCTGCCTCTCGAATGGTACCAGCCTGTCATTTTTCGGTTCCGCGGTGTATGGGGTGATCTTGGGTTTGCGTTCACGTTTCGCTGAGGCCACTTTGTTTTGGGCCGCCCAGTAGACTGTCTGTCTATAATCGTGCCCTAGATCGGCGTATTTCCGGACGTAGTCTAGAACTACATTTTCCTTTTCTAGAAATGGGCCTCCCAATATCATGTCGTTCCCGAGGTCTTTGACGACTAAGCAGGGAACTTGATAGCGTCCTGCTCCGATACTGACTCTTATTATCACCTCTCCTATCTCTTGAGCGCGGGATTCTGCGCACGGCTAACTCAAGGGTTGTTACTGTCGATTTTCTGACACCTTTTCGCGGGGCAATCAGATTGACATCAGCCCCGGTGTTGATTAGAGCTTTGCAGGTTCTATTTTCGTACTGGAGGGATATGAGAGGCCTACTAGTAACAGCCGAGGAGCCGGGTGCAAAGGGTATAGTTATATGAACTGACAGTAGTTAGAATGAGACAAATATAATCAAGTTTGCAATGGCCAATTAAAGGCGAGCCTCAGCCAATAAGCGAATAATGTTAAAATATATACGGGAGTGATTTCGAATATATAATTTATTCTAATTATTCTAGTTTGTCAATCATTTACCTATGGGATTGATGACATTGGAATCATTTTCTCCTTTATATGGTTTGACTCTAGAATAAAAGACATTTCATAAAACATTTTTAATACATAAAACGACATTAGACCATAAACCATACAGTAAAAATATACAGCCATATTTTGCTGCTTGTTTTAAATAAATAACTGCTTATTGTTGATTGGCTATTTTTGATTGTTTTTTAGTTTGTTGCGTCTTATCGAGTAATCAAATAGGTAATAAAAATATTGCATTAAAATCTTTACGGTCTAAATTTCGTTAATAGATAAATATTATACTTAAACCTAGTAAACGAGAATTTTAAAACATTGATAAATATCGAAACTGTAAAATTTGACTTTTTGACAGACTATGTCAGTAATTATTTTTTCTTTTATTTTCCCTAATCTAATTCTAAGATTTCATTCAAATTGGTTCATAAATAGCAAACCTGTCAAATTTTACATTTTTGACAGATACTATTACAAAAAATATTTTCCTTTCATTTTCCCTAACCTAATTCTAAACGTTCATTCAAATCGGTTCATAAATAACGAAACTGTCAAATTTGACATTTGTGACACACATACATACTTTGTCAAAAAATATTTCTTTCATTTCCCCTAATCTAATCTGAAAGTTTATTTAAATCGGTTACGAAACTGTCAAACTTGACATTTTTGACAGATGGGTAGGTACTAAGTCAAAAAATATTTTCCCTAATCTAATTCGGTTCATAAATAGCGAAACTGTCAAATTTGACATTTTTAACAGATACTATGTTAAAAAATTTAAACCTAGTAAACAAGAATTTTAAAACATTGATAAATAGCAAAACTGTAAAATTTTACATTTTTGACAGACCATGTCAATAATTATTTTTCTGTTATTTTCCCTAATCTAATTCTAAGATTTCATTCAAATCGGTTCATAAATAGCAAACCTGTCAAATTTGACATTTTTGACAGGTACTGTCACAAAAAATATTTTTCTTTTATTTTCCCTAATCTAATTCTAAGATTTCATTCAAACCGGTTCATAAATAGCAAAACTGTCAAATTTGATATTTTTGACAGACTATGTCAACAATTATTTTTCTTTTATTTCTCCTAATCAAATTCTAAGATTTCATTCAAATCGGTTCATAAATAGCAAAACTGTCAAATTTGACGTTTTTGACAGATACTATCGCAAAATATATTTTTCTTTTATTTTCCCTAATTTAATTCTAAACTTTTATTCAAATCGGTTCATAAATAAAGAAACTGTTAAATTTGACATTTTTGACAGACTATGTCAATAATTATTTTGCTTTTATTTTCCCTAATCTAATTCTAAGATTTCATTCAAATCGGTTCATAAATAGCAAAATTGTCAATTTTAACATTTTTGACAGATACTATCACAAAAAATATTTTTCTTTTATTTTCCCTAATCTAATTCTTAACTTTGATTCAAATCGGTTCAGTAATAATGAAACTGTCAAATTTGACATTTGTCATACATACATACTTTGTCAAAAAATATTTGTCTTTCATTTCCCCTAATCTAATCTGAAAGTTTATTCAAATCGGTTAATAAATAACGAAATTGTCAAACTTGACATTTTTGACAGATAGGCAGGTACTAAGTCAAAAATATTTTCCCGAATATAATTCGGTTGATAAATGGCGAGACTGTCAAATTTGACATTTTTGACAGACTATGTCAATAATTATTTTACTTTTATTTTTCCCTAATCTAATTCTAAGATTTCATTCAAATCGGTTCATAAATAGCAAAACTGTCAAATTTGACATTTTTGTCACATACTGTCACAAAAAATATTTTTCTTTTATTTTCCCTAATCCAATTCTAAGATTTCATTCAAATCGGTTCATAAATAGCAAAACTGTCAAATTTGACATTTTTGACTGATACTATCACAAAAAAATATTTTTCTTTTATTTTCCCTAATCTAATTCTAAACTTTCATTCAAATCGGTTCATAAATAACGAAACTGTCAAATTTGGCATTTTTGACAGACCATGTCAATAATTATTTTTCTTTTATTTTCCCTAATCTAATTCTAAGATTTCATTCAAATCGGTTCATAAATAGCAAAACTGTCAAATTTGACATTTTTGACAGATACCATCAAAAAAATATTTTTCTTTTATTTTCCCTAATCTAATTCTAAACTTTCATTCAAATCGGTTCATAAATAAAGAAACTGTCAAATTTGACATTTGTTACATACATATATACTGGTCAAAAAATATTTGTCTTTCATTTCCCCTAATCTAATCTGAAAGTTTATTCAAATCGGTTAATAAATAACGAAATTGTCAAATTTGACATTTTTAACAGATACCATGATAAAAATTCTTTTTTTAATTTTTCCTAGTTACAATTAAATAATTTCATAAATTTTTTTTTTAATTTTTCCAAGTCCAATTAAATAATGTCATTCAAATCGCTTCATAAATAACGAAACAGCCAAATTTAACATTTTTGACAGGTACTACATATGTCAAAACTTATTTTTCTTTTATTTTCCCTAATCTAATTATAAAAAAATATTTTCCTTTTATTTTCCCTATAATCTAAATCGGTTCATAAATAGCGAAACTGTCAAATTTGATATTTTAAACAGATACTATGTTAAAAAATGATTTTTTTAAATTTTTGCTAGTACAATTAAATAATTCCATAAAATAATTTTTTTTATTTTTCCTAGTCCAATTATATAATTTCATTCAAATCGGTTCATAAATAACGAAACAGTCAAATTTAACATTTTTGACAGGTACTATATATGTCAAAACTTATTTTTCTTTTATTTTCCCTAATCTAATTATTATAAAATTTCATTCAAATCAGTTCAAAAATGGCGAAACTGTCAAATTGGACATTTTTGACAGATTGTTAAAAATATATTTCTAAAATCGACATATTTTGAGAATCACCCTGTATCTTTTTGAAAGTTTATTCAAATTGGTTAATAAATAGCGAAACTGTCAAATTTTACATTTTTGAGAGATAGGTACTAAGTACGTCATAGAATATTTTCCTTTTACCTTCCCTAATCTAATTCGGTTCATAAATAGCGAAACTGTCAAATTTCACATTTTTAACATTATTTATTTTTCCTAGTCCACTTATAAAATTTCACTCAAATCAGTTCCTAAATAGCGAAACTCTCAAATTTCACATTTTTTACAGATACTATGTCCTAAATTGACATATTTTGGGAATCACCCTGTATAAATATTGCATTTTAATCTTTACGGTCTAAATTTAGATTTAAATCACAGTATAAAATAACACTAACTTACCTCATTCAACAATATTATTCGAACATTTATAGTAGAGTGTATGTGTTAATATATTCGCTCTAGAAAACGATTTACCTCCCACTTTTTGTCACAAGCTGAATTTTTCAGGGATGGAAGTACATGATAAGGTAACCTTTATTCCGGAGGTAATACAAAATTAGACTGTGCAAAAGGGCACTATCATCAAAAATCGAGATATTGATACCACCGTATAGATAAAACCTAGTTATTTTTTGGTCCAAAGCACAAAAAGGTCTTTGTAGGGAGTATTTTTTTATAATTATTAAAAAAAAAATCATTTGCATTAGCTGAAAAAATGGCCGAAATAGTTATTTTTGTTACAAGTACCTAAAATGGAGTTTTTCAGGACGAATCATTGCTGTTGACACCTAACAATAGCAGATGAGTCCTGAAAAACTTCATTTAGGTACGTGTGACAAACACTATTTTTTGTCATACGCTCCCAAAATTTAATTTTTATTTATACGCTTTTTACAATTCTTCAGAACGCCTAAATTTGCAAATTTACCATACTTTTTGAAATAATAATGTACGACAAAGTTAGCTTAGAATTTGATATCGTAGCAACTATTTGACAATTTTGTCATGTCATTCGAAATTTGACATTTAGACATATTCAGGAATTTTGGAATAGTCCGTAAAGGTTGCCATGACGACTTTTAGGGACTAGGCCTAAAAAGAAGCATTTTACGGACTCAAATGAGTCCGTAAAATAGCTAATTTTGGGAGCGTATGACAAAAATAATTTTAAACGTAAATATCTCGGTTTCAATCGGGCAAAAATTTGATTAACAAGTGGTCTTTTTTAAATATAACATTCATTTGACAAAAAAGGAAGGCCTAAATGAGAAAATACTATTCTTTATAAAAGTTTCGCCTATGTCTTGACTAGGTAAAAGAGCAAATCCCATATTTTTTGCTTGTACACTAACAATGATATAACAATAAATAATGAGAGACGTCATGGGTTTACGCCGAGCCGCGCCGTAATTATTTAGACCGCCAGATGCATCTACCCTTAGTCTATCTTTCTCTTCGCCTTCACGTTTAGCATGCTTTGTTTCTCTCTGCGTGTCGGCAGATTGAACACATAATATATATATTATTGTAGACCTATTAAGATTTGTTTTATTCTATTTGTATTATAAAACTTCTCGTTAGGTGTCAATTTGCAATCTGCCATATTGTATATGTTTTTATTAAAGAATTAATAAGTTTATGTGTTACATATAAAGTACCTATATAGTAAATTTGGAAGAAATATAGAAAATTTTTGCGTTTTTATTATACAGTGTGTCCAAAAAAGTATGCAACATATGGGAAACTTCTTTATTATTGGATTCTCAGAAAATTTTATTCTTCATAAAAGTTGGTGCTTGCCCTAAAACAGTAAACGAGTATTACAAATTTTACGTACTGCTTTTAGTGCGGACGGAAATGTCATTTTTCCGAAATCGCGTCAAGAGTAAAGTACCTTAATTTATAAAGATACAGCAAAATCTTATAAGGAAAAGTTCTTCCAAATTAAAAAAGTAATTTGAATATGAAATTTGAGTTAAGTACATCAATTTTTAATTTCCCTTTTTTTTTGTTTTTTTTTTCTCAAATTTTGTTATTAGTGTACTTGCCAAGCAACTTCAAAATTTATTTAAAGTAGTTTTTAGTTACATAGTTGCATAATGTTTTAGTTTTTACAGAGATAAAAGCCAGTTTAGGTATCAGTGTGTTGCAAACACATTTAAACAATTTTGGTCCAAAATAATTGTGAACAATAATTATTACAAAACACAATTGGAATGACTGACTCAATAATAATTAATTTCATATGTCAGAGCGAAGTGAAATTATTGCTATTTATTTGTTTTTATTCCAAATGCATGGCCTACTCTTCAAGACCAAATATTTTAAATGGCTTTTTAGGATACTTGGGCATATTTTACTCATCGGGTGCAAAAGATAAATAAATTATTAGTTGTTTTACTTGAAATGAAAAGAGTTGGGTCTATTCATGATTTTGAGTGGAAAAATTTTTGAATCAAAAGTGTTTAAATGTGTTTGCAACACCCTGATACCTAAACTGGCTATTATCTCTGAAAAAACTGCAACATTATGCAACTATGTAACTAATTTATATCTTAAATAATTTTTGAAATGACTTAGCAAGTATACTAATAACAAAAGAACAAAACATTCTCCAGTGGCGTATCGTTTAAGAAAAAAATCGTGTAAAAAAACGAAAAATTAAAAGTTGATGTACTTAACTCAAATTTCATATTTAGATTACTTTTTTAATTTGGAAGAACTTTTCCCTATAAGATTTTGCTGTATCTTTATAAATTAAGGTACTTTACTCTTGACGCGATTTCGGAAAAATGACATTTGCGCCCGCACTAAAAGCAGTACGGAAAATTTGAAATACTCATTTACTATTTTAGGGCAAGCACCAACTTTTATCAAGAATACAATTTTCTGAGAAACTAATAATAAAAAAGTTTTCCATATGTTGCATACTTTTTTGGACACACTGTATATACATACACTGTGTTCAAAAAATCCCGGACCCCCTTGATATTTCTAAAAGGCCGCCTCTGATCAAAAAAAATTTCAGATGAAAGTTGTAGATCTTTGTTAGATCTACCTTAAAAAAAATATGGTAAGTATACGGGGTGCTTCACAAACGCGGAATAAACCAATGCTGTGTTTTTTTAAATGAAATAGTATTGTTTTCAATTTACTTTCTTAATCTACGCAAAATTTTAGTCCCAGTTCCTGTTTCATGTCCTATACTTAAATCCAACAGTTCAAGAGATATGACGTCGTTTTTATTAAGATTTTTAAATTTTGCGGTCAGATTACCTATTATTTTACCTCTGTATTATTAGTTTAAGACAGTACCAATATTTTCACGACAGTTATTTAACATTGTCAAATGATTTCATTTTATTATTTCAATTTAATACTTATTTTAAATTATGTCCCTTACTGAAAGAGAACGTATTACCCTTTTGATGATCAGGGGATTCGGAGTTCGCCAACGGTCATTTAATGAAACAAAACATCTTTTTAGTGACACGTTTCCGGATCGCTCATCTATTTCAAAATATACCATTCAGAGGTTTGCACAATTTACAATCAACATGGTTTCAGCAAGATGGAGCTCCTGCACATTTCGATATAAACGTAAGGAGATTTCTAAATGCTAATTTTCCTTATAGGTGGATCGGCAGAGGAGGTGAAATAGAATGGCCAGCGAACTCCCCTGACCTTACGACGATGGATTATTTCCTCTGGGGTCATTTGAAAAATAAACGCCATTTCCAGCACTTAATTAAATAAGTTTGTTTCGTAACTATTGGATTTAAGTATAGGACATAAAACATGAACTTTGGCTAAAATTTTGCGTAGATTCAGAAAGTAAATTGAAAACAATACTATTTCATTTAAAAAAAACACAACTTGGGTTTATTCCGCGTTTGTGAAGCACCCCGTATACTTAGCATATTTTTTCTAAGGTAGATCTAACAAAGTTCTACAACTTTCATCTGAAATATTTTTTGATCAGAGGCGGCCTTTTAGAAATATCGAGGGGGTCCGGGACTTTTTGAACACAGTGTATATTTGTTTCAGGTGATAATATCTGGGTAAGTTGTAAGTTTTTGTTTAAAATTTTAATTAAGGAAGAATCAGATAGCAAAAATAGGGATGATGATAAACGTCGCCAGGGCAATATTCTTGTTGATGCATCAAACAGGGTGCCTGGAAATTAGAGGTCAATGTTTTTTTAATTGCATATTTCATGTTTTACACTGAGGCCGAGGGAAATTTCATTAAAATATACTATGTTCCAAGTTATTTTATCCGGAGTAGGCCATGACTGATACTTCTTTATATTGTTGGGTACTGTTATCAACAATCCAGTCATAGCCTACTCAGAATAAAATAAACTTGGAACAAAGAATATTAATTTGTAATGTATACTTACAACCCTAAGCAATGACTTTTTTATAATTTGTTTTTTTGAAGGGTACCTATTTATTTATACAATATTGCATATTTTGTATTAACCCATTAGTGCATATGATCCGATAAATCGGATGTTGTATTTATGCAATCCTACTTTTGTATAAGCCTAAACTGGCTTTTGTAACAGGCGTTAGTGACATGTTTCAGGTGTAAACTTCTTATTTATTTAATTTTTACGGTGCGATAAATGCCTAAAAGAAGTTAAAACTGCACTAAAGGCAACATGGATCCATGTCTCTATTCAACGAGGCGACAAGGGCCAGTATTTTCCATTTTATTTTAATTTTTTAACAACGTCGACCTCAAAATTAGTGAAATTTGTATGTGTAGTAAACCACCTGACATGATCGAGTATTAATCTGCTCATAAATTTACAATATTATGTAAATATGTGAGACTAAAATTGAAATCCGATATATCGGATTGTATGCTTTATTGCCAACCTTTTCCGTATGCGAGCTATCAAAGATAAATTGACACTTTTTATTTATGTGTCATAGTCTCATAGTGAAATACGTTACACTTCTATAAAAACCTAGATATTTCATGAAATTCCCCAAATTAACTCTAATTTTCCGGAAGTAACGTATTTGACTATTTCACCACGATATAACAATTATATACTTATATGAAGTGACAAGGAAAATGTTTTTGGGTTAGGAGGTGATACTGTATTATCTCTGATAACGACTTCCCGAATACCTCCTACTAAAGGATTTAAATTATTTTTCGACAACTACTTTTCGTACGTTAGCCTATTTCGGATACAACTTGATTACTGCGCGACTGGCACTATTCACAGCAATAGAGTTGAAAAACGTCCATTGACGGAAAAATCAAAGATTGAGAAGTTAGGTAGACGTTCGTATGACTTTAGGTCGGGAAATGAAAACGAGGTATATTTAGTGAGATGAAAAATAATAAAGTTGTGACTTGTGCAACAAATTTTGATTCCATTGCCAAAGGAAAATGTTACAGATGGTCTAAAGGTTCAAAAGGAAAAATTGCTGTAGTTCAACTTTTACTATTCCAAAAATACAATAGTGGCATGGGCAGCGTTGACAAAATGGACCAGTTGGTAGCCAAATATAGAATCAGAATATGGTAGTCCTTATTTTGTTACTTGCTGGATATTTCAGTAACCAATGCAAAGGATATGTCCTATAGAAAAAGTTTGTGATTCTTTGATAAATTTTCGAAGAAACCTAGCAAACTGTCTTATCAAAACACACGGCGCTCAGCCGATGAAAGGAAAAATACTACAGAATTCAGTGAACGATGTTCGTTACGATGGTCGCGATCACTGGCCAGACTATGTAAATACTGAAAGAATGTGTAGAAATTGCGGGAGTAAGAACAAATTTATTTATTCCAAATGCCAAGTTGGACTGCATCCAAAACATTGTTTCAACAATTATCATACATTTTAATTTCTTTATCCAGTCAGTTTGCATACAATCCGATATATCGGATGACCTGTATTTTTTGTAATTTGTAAGAAAAGATTAATTTTTGATACATTTCCTTTATATTGAAATAAAATATGTCAGAATTCATAAAAATAACATTATTTTTAATCTTGCTAAACTTTATGCACTAATGGGTTAACAGAAATCAAATTAGAATGGACAGCACAACGGATTCAAGTTCAGAAAGCGAAATTTTATTGAGCCTCTTGCCTCTTTTTTGTTCGAAATAGACCGAAGCGCATCATATGCAATGATAATAAAGGCAAGTTAATTAGGGCGATAGAAAAAACTTTTTCTACTTTTCTTGTGGCAAACAAGATTCGATATAGTATTGATATTATTAATGAAAAAATACAAAAAAGTTATTTCAGATGCTAAAATTAGTAATAAACTCTCTTGTATTTGGACCTTTTTAGAACTGTCATTTAGAACGACATAACGCAAAACGAGGCTTATTTTGCTCTGTATGGCTTGCATCCGGTGTACAATTTAAAATTATTGAATAATATTTTGAACTTCGAACCATATCCAAAATATTATTTTTTACTTTATTTTGTATCTGGTAGCCTAAATAATGGGTCATTCTTAAAGAATTTGTTTGTGAGTTTTGCACTCGACTAATGTGCTCTCTCATCACAGGATCAAAAGATGAAATCATCTCGACAGTTTTGAGGAAGTTCCCATTATCATATTCAAAAAGTATTTTAGAAGAACCTTGGAAAGCTAGACACTGTCTGGATAATAATTTAACAACTGCAACAATTCTTTCTAGAACGTCATGCCAATATTTTTTTCAGTTTCTAAAACCCGTAAGTGATGATCGTTTACAGTTGTGGATAATTTTTTTTTATACTCATCCATGTATTCATGTGAACGTTATGTGCAATTGATGTTTCATGTCTTATAATGGCTAATGATAAATGTTGCCAATCAGAAAAACCATGAGTATCAGAAAAACTAGTAGAAGTCTTACTGAAAAGTTTACAACTAAAACAAAATACCAAATTTTTCGAAATCACTCAGTTTCGAGCCAAATTATTTCTGCTTCTTCTCCATTTCCTAGTTTTCTAACAAAGTACTTACTTGAAAATTTTCTTTTGTCTTTATTAGCAGGAAATTGATAATTACGTCCTATCAAGGGAGGGCCACGATCAACCAATATTCTGACTTCATCGTTGATAATGCTTCTGGGCCATAAACCGGGATCTTCTGAAGGAAGAATACTAGCAATCTCAGTCTCCACTTCAGTAGAAGCTTCATCGTCAGAAGTGTCACTTGTAGTCGTAGTTGTTAGGATGGCCGACTCTATAGAGGCTAGATTTTCAATACGTGTTGATGTCGATGGTTCACATGTTGCAGAAGATGGTGATGGCGCCGCTTTAGGAACAATAATTTCTTCTACCTCTATCGTTTCAGTGTTGGAAACTTGACTTTTTTGCAAGAAATGCTTCATACTGCCAGCCATCTTCTTCCTTTGTTGGACTCTAACTTTTTGTTCTCTCGAAATTTTGCACCAGAAAGTCGTTTTCTCTTCTGTGGCTCCTAGAATTTAAGAAACCTCTCTCGGTCTTTGGGCACGCGGGCGCCACTCTAGGGGTTTTGGCGCCCCTTATAGAGTGGCGCCGGCGTGCGGTGCACGCGTTGCACTCGCGGTTGCGGGGGCCCTGAGCGGGGGACTCTCGGTTACCCACCAAGAGCTCATCCACACTCGGGGGCTTTTGGTGTGCGGTTGCAGTCGACTGAGGGGTTCGGAAAGTCATTTTTTATATTACAATTACAATATTTATGTCTATGTTTTTTCACGGGATGCCAAGTCGTTATCGAGTCGACTACTCACTATTTCAAAGAGTTCTTAGACAACGTTCAGCCCGTAAACTGATCTAACTGTCAGTCCGGGGGAACGAAGGTGGGCCCACCAAAGCCTTCCCCGTTATCCAAGGGAAATTGTAGATAGCAGCCACCACAGAACGTCTGTCAGCAGCAGGCTGAATTAAATACAACACAAGGTTACTGGTCAATAAATTTGTCTTGGGCAAGAAATTTAGAACACCCTACAGACGTATAGGAGTTCCACTTGATTCTAAGAGTCACCCTGTATATGAGGACTACAAAATTAACTCAAAAGTTTAAATTAAATTAAAACAAAACTTCGGCTTAAGTAAGCCTAAGGGAGAAAGTTCTCCCTTAAGAGGCCGAAACGTTATTAATCAAATGCTTTGAAGCACAACGGTAGTAGGGAAAGATTCCCAGGGGGTCTACTGGCAGGGGATGCTTTTAAATTTATTTAATTTTTGATTAACTTTTGAGCTATTCGTCTTTTTGTCTGTCAATGTACAAAATTTCAATTTTTGACTTGAATGCTTATAACAAGTCTTTACAAAGTGCCAGAAGGGCTTAGCAGGGGTAGTCCTCAGTAGTTGTCACACAAAATATCTACGACCCTAACCTAATCCTCTCTCCTAATCTTGGCTAAGCCTTATACAAAAATCAGTAATTCGAATGATTACTAATTGGGACACCCTGTATAGTTGAAACAAAATTCTGATAAATCCCTATGTCAAGTGATAGCTTAAAATGTGCCCCAATTCACTGGATGTACAGGAGAGTACATGTACTAGGAGAGTTCAACTCTAATCTAGTATTTTTGGTCAAACAAGTTTAATTTCGATTTTTTCTCTAATAAACAATTACTAACTAATGACTTAAGATATTTTAA
>MU189437.1:31540-51809 GCA_016904865.1 Pissodes strobi | reverse complement strand
TAATCGGCGTGACGTCATATTAATTAGAGATTAATTAAGGCTTATAGCCTTTTATATTTGAATGGAACAGTCATTGTTATTTATTCGCTGGGTCTTGCGATTGACCTAATTAATCGTTTTCATTTTTTTCCGGCGAAATGTAATGTAGATTTTCGTTAATTAAGTGGAGTAATTTATTTGACCTTTCTGAAGCGGATTAGAAGCGGGTGTAAAATTTAACCATTCATTATTACGTTACCTTATCAAAGGCATCTATTGTCTACAGCAATAAGTTGCAACTAATGCCAAGACCGTCAATTTCATGGAAATTTATTCTGTTACCGAAGTTAGAATTGATGCAATGGGGAATTGTTGTTTTTATCCTTAATTTTAATAATTAATCGTGCAATTAACTTCTAGTGATTCGTGTGGGTAATTGATTTCAACTATTAATTAGACACTAAACCGGGAAATTCGGTTGCTAATTGTTAGGTAATGCAGTTTTGTTTATTATTAGTTCTCGTTGCTAAGGGAAGCCATCAGATTGCATTATTGAGTGCAGATTACGTCATATTTTCGTTCATTGTTATTACCTTATTGAACTTTTTTTCTGATTTATTAAAATAAAGGAAGATACATGCTTTCTATTTGATATTAATATTGGAAGGTCGTTCAGACCATTTATTTGTCAAATCTGTTTAGTACCATTTTTCATTAAAGTATATTTTAGTGCTTTTTGTTCATTATGTGGACCATACTGTCTCTTTTATCAATATGGTATGAATATTATCTAGTATTAGATTTAGTACAATACATAATATTTGTTTTATTGCTTTTATACAGTATGATAACCATAGCTTACTCTTTTTGTAGTATGGAATGAATATTATGTTGTACCGGGTTTAGTACAATTCCTCAAATCCATTTTCAGCTTCTCTTCTGAATGATAACATCTAACTTTAGGGCTTAGTACGGTTCATGAAATCCATTTTACCGCTTTCTCTTTCGTATGATAACATCATTTATTTTATTACAAACATTATATTGTACTAGACTTTGTACAATTCATGAAATCTATTTTTCGGCTTTCTCTTTAGTAAGATAACATCTTTTATCAAAGTAGTACAAATATTATATTGTACTGGACTTAGTACAGTTCATAAAAGTGATATTACAGCTTTCTCTTACTGGTCTTAATACAATTCATAACAGTGATTTACAGTTTCTCTTCCGTATAATAACACCTTTTATCGATGTAGTACAAATATTCTATTATACTAAACTTAATACATTTGGTAACAATCAATTTTATTACTTTTTCTTCATCAAGACAACGTTGTTGTTCGTTTATCGATATGGTGCAAGTGTTACACTGTACCAGACTTTGTACAATCTATTTAATTACATTTATTCATCTTCTTTTCCGTATTATCGCTGTCATTTACTGTATTTAACGATTATGTACAATTATTTTACTGTGCCAAACTCGGTCCAAGACTTCCTTTTTTCTCCTCTTTCTAAATGCTGCAATATTATTTTTAACGGATGAAGTCGGCTTCCCTTGGGCGAAATGAACCTTTTTAGTTTTCTGCATAATTAATATTAAGTTATAGTTGTAGTACTTCGATTGCTCTAATATATTATTACGGTGGTTCTCTTTTTCTCATTTATTCTTTGTTTTCTTTTAACTTTTGGTTCATTTTTGAATTTGACTAAAAAAGAGGGGAAAACCCTATCTCTTTAATCCGAAATTTGAAATTCTCATAAATTATTTTTATGAAAGGAACGTATATAAGAGCAATCGATTAACATATTATTGTGACTCGTTACTAGGGAATGTTTCCATTTCTAGGGTCCACCCACCTGGCTGGGATTCTATAGTTCTTCCATCCGGTTGGAACTTTGTGATCCACTTACCCGGCGTAATCTAAAATTCCATTTGACCAGCTGTCGAGTCCAACGTTCCGGTGAGACTGAAAAAGTATTTGCTGATGCGCTTTCCTCCTCCTCAGTTATTATTTGATACATATATAATGCGACGCGATAGTACACAATTCGGGGTACTGTTCCTCGTAGCGGGATCACCGTAGGTCACGAACCAGATTGATCCGGATTCGCTCTGACGCCAAAGGCTGTCGGAGAAATTCGAAATTTGTCTACAGTGAACCTACCCTATATTTATTTATACCGTGACGCAACCACTAAAACATCTTGCCTGCTCCTGGGGAATGTTCCCTCATTTAAGCTCCCCAAAAGAAAAACGCCCTATTCTTGAAACACCGAACGCACCAGTGAATGTCAGGGAGGGAGCATCATCGGGGAACAACGTTGCCAGTTTGTTCAACCAATGAAGTTGCCATAGAAATAGGACTACTAGAAGGCTGATAGAGTGAGAAGTCCCTCACGGAGAAACTTACTTAAAACTTAAAATAAACAAACAGAACAACACAATTTTAGGTTAGGTTTCCTATTTCCCTGAATCTCTGGTAAGAGAACTTCAAGTTCTCTTGGGAGTAGTTCCCTCCTCTAATATTTTTTCAAGAATAGGGTTATTTATATTTTTAAGAGAACCACACCCACTTCTCTCACAAGTTCTACTCCCTGAAATTTCAGAATAGGGGTCCTGAGGGACGCCGACCCATACTCTCCGATACCTCCTCATTTTCGCGTATTTTTTTTAAAAACTACCAGCATCAAAGTTGTATGATCAGAGTTTTTTTGCCAGAAGAACATAAGAGACAGAATCGAAGGCCTTGCTAAAGTCACAAAATATAATACTGGTGTATTCCCTGTTTTCAAAAGCTTCAAACAAACGCTCTACCCAACTCAAACTATGCTGCGCTTACGTAAAAAAATTGTTAATCTCAAAGTATAGGATAATTTGAGCAGCAGTATAGAAACAGAGTTGAAACTACGAGCAAAGTTTACTTCAATATCCTGGGGAATTGAGCACCCTGAATCGACGAGTTGATCAACTTAGTCAAAGGATATTACTTATAAAATCATTTCACGTTTGAAAAATTAGTTTCTGTTCATAAACGGTTTAGGTTTTAAAGGATAAACATACTTAGGTAATATACACTTAAAAAAAAAGTCGCGCCTACAAGTGAAAAGATGTAAACGCGGTTCGTGTTTGACTCAGGTTGTCTTAAGCATATGTAAACGTACTACAATGGCGCCGCTTTTGACCTACGACCTATTCGACCGAAACGACATGCAACACCCCGAAAAAGTGCCTACTTCACTGCCTACTATGCTTTTTTTTTAAATGAATTAAGTCGGTTTGTTCTGAGGGTCGGTCCGTCATATTGCTGTCTCTTTTTAGCATGTTGTTACGTCCGTAAAGAAATTAAACTGTACTGATTTTACATTGAAATTCGAATTTCCCTTAATTTTGTTTGGGTTTGGGACGCCAAGAATGAAATGAAAATTATGTGCGAGTTGTTAAGTGATTTTGATTGATTTGTAATGGTCTGGAGAGATTTCATACATGTTTTAGAGTAAGTACATTGAACTTATGATGTTAATCAATACATTCTAAAACAACGGTGTTAATACATAATACCGATTCCATAAGAAAGAAAGAGACACACTGGATTTATAAACTCGAAAAGTTCAAAATGTTGAGGCTCAGTTGGGAGTTGAAATTTTAGTTCAAGATGAACTAATCAAATAATTCAGTTCAATTTATAAACTCAGTTGGCGAAAAGTTTTCCGAATGTTTGTAAAGTTGTGAGATAAGCAAATTTTATGCTCAAATTCAGACAGTTCATTCCAACCAATGAAAAGTAATTTTGTACTAGCACGTGATCGCTGTCAATAGCTGATTTGACATTCGAAGTCGCACATCCGCACAGCTGTTTTATAGTTACCTAATTGTTACTTTTTTGTGTAAATGGCTGGATCTGAAACTGAAAAACGGAATGAAATCGAGGATATTGATGTATCAGTGTTAGTTATAGAAGCAATTCAAAATTATCCATATTTGTACAATTTCGGTCGCCAGGACTACAAATTTTTAATGTCCGAAATTCTATTGGTTACGAATTGTAACCAATCAAATATGAACTTTCCCAACTTCTTGTTGATGTTTATTATAAATGCCATAAAATGAACTGTGAACTGTGTTATAAATGGACCTAGAGAGAGAGAGTCAAACACTCAAATTTCTTGTAATATATTTGCATACTTTATCCATTGATACAATGCTTTATCTCTCTTGCGAGACGAAAATTACAGAGCGTAGTTATTGAAAAAATCACTCTCATGCGGCCAAAGAAGTATTCACTTCAAAAATTATATCCATGTTGGCTAATCTGTTCTATAGAAGAGGAATTCGAACTACTCATGTATGTTTTAAAAATATCTGGCACCAATCATAGAGAATCGAAATTCGATATATTCAATAAACATTGAAAACCCAATAAAATAAATCGGATCCGCATTGTTGCAATAGTTTTCCCATGTCGTAGATCGAAAATCGTGAGCTAAAAATATGCCGTTCGCTCGCTAAAAATAGCCGAATAGTCTTAAGCCATTAGACGTTTTTCTCTTGGGGTGCCAACGTTCGTCGACATATTGCGGTTTCCGATGACAGTTGGTTATAAATGTAGTGATTTCCCAATGAATATAAAAAAAACCACTTAAAGGCGTAGTAGGTATATCTTTTTCGTTTTTACTAGTAATTTCCTGCTAAGAAATGAGAAACAAATGAATATAATAAATATAAATGCATAACCAAGTTTTTAAAGGCAGATGCAGCAGAAAAAATATCTTCCGAAGTATTCGGAGTTTCTGAACTTTTAAAGCGGCATTTTAATTAGCACCAAATGGCACGACTTCGTATCTTTTATATAGTTTCCGAGTTCCAAATAATACAGCTCGAATTTGGGACATCTTGTATACGTCTAGATTTATATATACCCACGTGGACTGTTAATATACGTATTAGAAAGCGTCAATACGACAGCGGTTGTGGGAACCCGCCTTAAAAGGAGCGCTGAATGCCGATTTGGTCATTGTATGCAGACGAACGCCGATTTCGCAAAGCCGTTAATATTTTAATGTAGAATGGTATTCTATATTAGATTTATAACTATTTGCCTACGACTATAGGATTTGACACAACATGCATCGAAAGAGTTTACATTTTTGTGGTATAGAACATCAGTGAATTTAGGTTTAAATTTGATTGTAAAATAAGTTTAGATCGAAAATCGCATAAATAGAAAATTTTCAGGTGAAGAAAGGAATAATTAAGTAAATTACCAAACGTATTGTTAAAATAAAATCGTTAAAAATAAAGAGGGTTTCTTTTAGATAAATTTCAAAATTGCAATGTTCAGCAATTTCGAAACACGTTTCGTGAAAGACTGTGTGTAACTTTAAAAAATATTACTTGCTATGTTGTCACACTCGACTTAATATCTTGATTTGTCACGCATCAGGTATATGTCCCAGGTCAGGTGCATAATGTTATAAAGTGGAATAATTAATCTGCTGATCAAATAATTTTATCCTAAATAAAAATAATGAAAAAGAACAGACAGATGTTTGTAAGCGTAACCGAGAAAGTCAGCGAGATCTGGCAATGCCCTACGGTGTTCCATTAAGCGGCGATGTCAGAGTTCCAACTTTTTCGTCGTGAATTCGACTTAACAGATTATTGCACCTTAAGCTAGTAAAAATTCTTGAAAATCACTTTCCACATCTTCCAGGTATCCACTGATTTCCTTTTTACAAAATTGCCAATCCTGACTGAGTTACCTAAGGGCCTGTCCTAATACATTTTTTGATGCCCGATCATCCATTTTGCTTCTTGTTACTTCATTTTGCTCCTCGTTCATCGATTTTGCTTAGAAAAATAATTTGATTGCGATAAGATTAAACTGCTGATCAAATAACAATTAATCTGGATATTAAATTATTTAAGGCTACTACACGGGCAGTGTAATTTGAAGAACATATAGTTTGAAAATTTGCCGGGTGACACTTATAGACCAAAGGCTAATTAATGCATTACAAATTTGACAACGCCGCGTGGGGTCCGATGCGTTCAACTAGAATCACTAGCATTAATAAATAGGAAATTTCAAGGGACCGAAATTTCAAAATGTTATTCTGTTGAGGCACATAACTAATATACACAAAAAAGAGAAGGATACACAAAATAATATCCAATGGCCTCACCGCCAATATTGCAATTTAACTTTCTATTACACCTATTTATTTACGAATGCGTATGTATCTCTTGCAATATTTTAATAAAAACTGCAATGATGGCAGCGAGCCCCTTGGGCACGCCTTTGGATGGTTTTTTAAAACCTATTTCGCTCTTGTCCAGCGGGCGTCACCAACGTTGCAGTTTAACTTTCTAATATATTTAGGTATCTACTATCGTAAGTTCAGTGTGGATTCGTAATGGGCTTAAAATATATCACACGTTTGTGATGAGCATTACTGCCCTTCAATTAAACTGACACAAATTACGTATATAAACAAAAGTTGATTTATATGCGCACTCTATGGTCCATGGTAGTCAAATAATATAATCTTCAAAAACCCTATCAAAAATGTCCGAAAACGCACGAGTATATAATATAAGATTCCGACAATTCTGACTCGTTTACAACAAACAAGATAGCGCATATTGTTTTAGGTAAATAAACTTGAACGTACCAATTCAATGTCAAATAGTTTATCTATCGACAAATAGTCGATTGGGTGATGTAATTAAAGGCCGTGCACAATGTTATTGTAAAAATCGCATTGATAAAGCTATGAATGAATGCGTAGATAAAAATAGTATATTTATACACTAAGGTGTGCGTATAAAAATAGCAAAAATATTTTAGCAGTGGGCTTGACATGTCAATGGGATTATAAATAACAGTTTCGTGAATTGTATTTAGGTTAGTATCTATTTTTTTGCCATTACTAGCTTTTATGTCAACCATTATCGGCCGATTTTTAATTTGAAAAATTATTTACCTTCGTTATGACGTGAATCAGACATACAGAAAAGGCATGGGTCTATGTATTGGCAAATAGGGTAGGGCGCCACTAAATTTTTTTTACAAGAAATTTGTCAACAAATTGATCCTTGGCTAATAAAATTTAGAAAAATATTTTGTAAAAGAACGTTGAAAATTTTTTAATACACAGATTAGTTATTTTGACTGCAATTGACCAAAATAAACATCAAGATTACAAATAACTTAACATTTATTAAAAAATGTAAGCTTACATCAACTCTTTCAGGACAATTATTAATCATATCTCAAATCAATTTGAGGTTATGGTTACGCTCTTAAATTAATAAGAAGATTCTCTGGTAAGGTATCTCACCGATATTACAAGAATAACAAATTAAAGTAACATAAGATACTACTTGTTAAACTATACCTTATAACCTTAATATTGCCCAAATCTTATTGTATAGGTATAGCCAATAAATATATGCAGATCCCCTATAATGTCGCCCCCTTTTAACTTTTTTATTTTAAGCGTCCCAAAAAAATTAAAAGTATGGTTATGTAGGTACTGAAAAATACTTTTTTTCTGCGTATAAAAAATATTGGAAAAATGATCAGTATACAGGGAAAAACAAAAATTTATTTTTTTTTTCAATGGATCACCCTATATCTGAATTTATCTTTCGATTCCTCGTAAAATTCTAAGCATATTGTTACGGCTAGCCTAACAACCATCCGAACGTTTTTGTGCTACCCTATACAATTAGCCGCCGTGCCCCTCGCTTCTTTGTATGACTCATCGCCCGGCCGGACGCGAGTTTCGGGATCGCTGGAATTATCTCGATGGCCTCCTCGAGATCATATAGAGTGGCCTCGGAATACTTCCCGAATATTCGCGATAGATTTAAAATTATATATAAGCAGACCTAAGGCGAATGTTAATCAGTCGGTTAGTTAGTTCAGTTCAGTTAATCATTGAGTGTTGAATAGATATTAGTGGTAAAGTTATAAGACTAATTTAGTGAGTTAAATTGTATACAGTGGTAGTGAATAAAGAGAGTATTAGTTGAAAATAACAAAGTTGTAATTCTGTTAAGAACCCACGGGAAAAACGTAACAATATTTTAGGTATGATGTTATACCTTTACAGTTAATAGTTTCACAGCTATAAACGGTTGAAAATAGATACTTTGGTTACTTTTCACCTTGGTAGAAAAAACGCCATTAAAAATGGAGTAAAATGAATTTCACTTTCCTATCTTAACTTTCCAAAAGCTATCTGATGGTAAATATTTTTCATACGCAGAAAAAAGTATTTTTCAGTACCTAGATAACCATACTTTTAATTTTTTTGGGACACTTAAAATAAAAAAGTTAAAGGGGGGGCGACATTATAGGGAATCACCCTGTACATATACAGCCGTTAAATATCTATAGGTAAACGAATTGAGCTCTATCAAGGCGACAAATTAAATTAGTGAATTTCAGTTATGTGAAATAAATTACTGCCATGAGCTTTACAGCCAAAGACAGTTAAATTTTACTCAATTAACTATTCGGACACTAGCCGAATGAATTCTCTAGCTAATTAAAAATAAAATTAAGTATCTCTTTTAAAGGTAAGCTCGATAAGCAAAATAGCTAGATCAATGAATGAAACGACAATTAACGAGAATATAAATGATAGACGTCAAACGGCCTACAGTTATTTAATTATAGATTCATTAATTAAAAGTGTTTTGGGATCTTACACATAAGCTGCTTCGAACGAAACTTTAAAAACGGAACAAAAATTGATGACAAGACTTGCATTTGCAGCCTAGAATGTAAGAAGAGACATGAAGAAGAGGAAGCTGGAGTAGATACAAGTACAGTTGACCGTTTCAGGAACGAAATCAAGGGACTCAAATCTGCAATTGAGGAGGAATGTGCATTCAAAAGGGAAGAGAGGAGAAAAAGAATGGAATTAGAAAAGAAGAACCAAGATTTAAAGCAAAACAAGGAGGAGGCTGCAAGAAGAGAAGACATCACGAGGCTAGATTCCATTCTAAATACATTACAACAGCAAATAAATGATATACCAAATAGTCACTTCACCTAATGGAGCAAAAGATTTCGCAGAAATCAAAGCCGCAGAAGTCAGGCTTGCGGGAGGATTCAAAAACCATTAGTGATCACTCAGAAATAATACAAGTACCACATGTAGCACAAACGAGTGAAAAAGCTCAACATACAAATCAAGTGCCAACAAATACAAAGATCGGTGACAAGAATGAGATCCAAAATAGGGCTAGAATTAGAATTTGATTTGTAGGCACTAGAACACAGTTTTCCGATAATGCTATTAAGTCATTTGAGCCTAGAAAGTGGCTTCATATTGGTAAGCTATCACCAACACAGACACTAATATTATTTCTGATTTCGCAAAAAGTATAACAGGCATTGATTACTTAGTTTGTAAGAGTTTAGTAAAAAATAATGAATTTACAACATTTAAAGTTGGTGTTAGAGCTAATGATTCTGGAAAACTCTGCGATCCTGATCTTTGGTCCAGTGGTGTGTCTATTCGTGAATTTGAATATCGCCAACCCCACAAAAATCATTTTTGTGGAAGAAAGAAATTTGTGAAGAGCCACACATAGCAGTCTGCGAAACAAGTTTTTGGAATTTGCATCCTTGGTGGAAATACATGTTCCTGATATCGTCACTGTTACAGATTCATGGTTGACCCCTACAGACTGTGCTAACAAATATAGCATTTTTGGCTATCATATTTTTAGGCGGGACAGAGAAGAGAGTCTCGAGAGTCTCGCAGCGGCGGGGTATGTATTTATGTAAATTGTTTGTTTAAAGGTGCGCGTCCACTTGTTCGTACCGGACGAATCGGCCGCACCTTACGCATCTCATTATTTAATTCTTTTTCATGGTTTAAATACAAATGCGTCCACTAACTCACAACGGCCGCGTCGAACTGCCGGAATGCGGCTACGTATTTTCGAGAGAGAATTCAAAGCCGGGCCGGTCGGTGCGTGCGGCCGACGTAATCAGTAAATACGTGCAAATGGACGCATTTTATGGGCGGTTTTTGAGGAATCGTTTAATATCGTGTGGCGTTCGGTTTGCTTCGATTATACAGCTCAATAATTGTTGACTAGGCTCTAGGGAAAGCGGCGCGTAATGTGTATTGAATGCAGTGGAATGTATTCGCGGAAACACATGCAAGCTGCTGTATATCCACTATAATACAGCTTTTGTTAAATATATCCTGATTTTGAGTTAGATGAAGCAAAATATATCGTAGAAAGTGTTGACAAAGTACGACCACGTATTACAACAAGTAATATTTCACTTCACGCATATCCTCCGCTCGCTTCGCTCGCTCCGGGGCTCAACGACAGAAAGCTAACCAAGTGCTAACCCAAAATCAAGAAAAAACTATTTAGAAACATAACCTTAAAAAAAACCGGCAGGATTTGAACCCGGGTCGCCGAAGTGAAGGCTAACCATCCAGACACATAGACCATCAGCGGACTTACAAACAACTGGTTGCATCACGAAGACATGGAAGTCAACAGGCAGAGTGCAGGGCGCCGCTATCCCTGGAGTCTAGTAATTGTTGTGGTTATTAACTTAGACTAGTGCCTAGATCTTTTAAAGGTTTACAGAATTGTATACATACGTGTCATATGTATGTTTTGTAATTTTTAAACAATAAAAATGGACGAAACTTTTCATCATCATCTACTAAGTCAGAGAACAATGTATGAAATTCGCCATATTGTTTTCGATTTTTACATATATTATGCACCCAAAATCTATGACGCCGTGGTCTGAATTTAGTTCGTGCTTTTTCTTCTTCATCTGATAATAAAGTAGCGATCAACACTACTTCTTCAGAAGAATTCATTGTTCTACCAACAAATCAAAATTACTAATCCAGAATTTTTATTTTATAACCTATCACCCAGTCAGTCGAGCCAATGCGATCCGATGCGGATAAGTGGACGAATTCATTACAAAAATCCGATTCGATTCATGCGGCCGATTCGTCCGGTACGAACAAGTGGACGCGCATCTTAAGGCTTGCATGTTGATCCTATTTTTGAGGTTTTAATTGTGCAGATAAATTTGCCAGGCTGTAATAACTGTACATATATTGTTGGAGCTTATAGTCCTAGGGGTGATGGATGTATTTTGAGTTGTATTTAAGATAAACTAATTGAGCTAAATTGTAATTTGCATGCAGAGAGATAATTCATTCTTGGGGGAGACCTAAATTTATCCAATGTAATGTGGGAGGGTGGTTGTAGTGTTGGGTCTTTTTTAATAACTTTAATTGTGTACAGCCTGTTAGTGATGTAACCAGACCATCACTCGGACCATCCTCATTCGATGGGGGTACTTTGTTGGATGTATTTCTTGTTCAGCCTACCAGTTTAGTGGCCAGTTGTTTTGTGAATGATGGTATTGGGGATCATAGGGCTGTTCTATTAAGGTAGATAAAGTTAATCCCACTAAATTATATTTTAATTAAAGAAAAACAAATTTAAATTTATTGAATGCTTATATAAGCAACAGGTTTGGAGAATGAGCGCAAAAACCTGGAAATGTAGAGACCAGGTGGCTGGAGTTTAAGAATATTTTATTGAAAGCCAGAGAGCTATTTATACCTAAGCGTAAAATTAAGTTTAATGCTGAACCCATTTATTATAATCGCTCAATAAAAATACTAAAAAGGAAATGTAGAGTTGCTCATAAATATCGCAAGAGGGGTCAATGTTATACAGATAAATTCCGGGAGCTACGTAGAAAATTAAATAAGGAAAAATATACTGCTGAGAAAGAATATTTACTAAAATTATTTGACCAGAACAATAAATCTCATCAGTGGAAAAAATTATATAATTATATTTCATCTACGAAGGGTTCAACCACAAATCTACTGTTTAGACTTTACTTTCTTAAAAAACCCTGTAGTACAGAAGGCCAGTCCGGCACTGTTCTTTCTCCGCAAGAGAGCGCCACCTCCCTGAAGAATTAATATTTTTCACCCCGTTCGCGTTCGTTGCCGCCCGGCATTCATTCGTTTGAATCATTTTTAAGTTAACACACGTAAAATCTTAACACCTTGAGATTCGGTTAGAATCCAAGTGATTATCGATCATATTACTTTGTAATAGTGTATAAATTAATACTTATACTTTATTAACCTTCTCTAAATATACTCTGGTCTTCAAATCGAAAATTGGGGTTTTTATTGAAGAAAGAAAACCAGAATACGTGGAGTGGAAAAGCCCACACACAATACATCTACCATACCTGATTTTCAGTGACAGAGTCCACTCAACTTCGGTTGATAAGGCTAATGTTCTTAATGAATATTTCTGCACAAATTTTGCTAGGAAAAATACAGATTTTGTTGGTTTTTCTAGAGATTCCCTTGTGGGACCTGCAGATACTACGCTTTTTCAGTTTACCAGGGGAGATATAGTCAGGTGTTTAAGAAAATGTAAATGTAGCTTTACAGAGGGACCTGAGAGTCTATGCAGTGGCCTGCTGAAGTTGACAACTGAGAGTATTAGTTCTTACCTAAAAGTATTGTTCGATATCAGTTTGAATAACTCTTCATTGCCCAGTGACTGGAAGAGAGCCATTGTAATTCCATTGCATAAGGCTGGTAAAAAATGTGACCCAACAAATTACAGGGCTGTTAGCCTTACATCTGTGTGTTGAAAAATATTTGAGCAAATAATTTGTAAATATATAAGAGAGCAACTAGATCAATAAAAAATTTTCTATAATAGGCAATATGGCTTTAGAGCTTTATACTCTTGTGAAACAGCCCTTCTTTCCCTCACACATGATTTAATTTAGCCACTTGAGACTAATTGCCAGGTTGATGCTATTGCATTGGATTTTAAAAAGGCATTTGATGTGGTGCCTCATGATAAGTTGATGGCTAAATTTTCCAACTTAAATATTGATAAAAGGGTTATTTTAATGGTTCCAAAATTTTCTTCAGTGTAGATCCCAATGTGTATTGCTGAATGGATCTCTTTCAACACAGAGAGAGGTCTCATCAGGTGTCTCACAAGGGAGATGTTATTGGTCCTTTGGTCTTTTTAATTTACATACATGATTTGCCACTTGCAGTGAATTCTACAGTGATGCTTTTTGCTGATGACTGCTTGATCTATAGGACAATCAAGGATCACACCGACGCAATGTGTCTTCAAAATGACCTTTTACAAATCGAAGCATGGCTTCTATCAAATGCCATGAGGCTAAATATCTCTAAAAGCCAATTTATTTCATTTGGCAAAAAGAAGGTCCATTTTGAGTATAAAATCTCTAACAATATTATTGTCTCAGTAAATACTCTAAAATATTTGGGAATTGAACTCTCACCTAATCTTCACTGGGAATCCCATATCAACAGTCTGGTTAGAGATGCATACCGAATTTTAGGATTCGTTATGAGGAATTTAAAGAAAGCTTCTAGGGAGGCTCGAGCAAAGGCCTATCTAACTTATGTCCGGCCTATTCTTGAATACTGTCCTTAGAAATGAGGTGGAAATGGTTCAACGGAAACCTGTACGTTGGGTTTATCTGAACTTTGGAAGAGATTTCAGCCCTTCTCTGGCATTAAATAATTTAAAATGACCTACTTTGCATCAACGCAGAGAAAATTATCTAAGGCTGATGATACATACACAAGGTACAGTCTGGTGTTCCATCCTTGTTTGCTTTGAAAAGTGCACTGCATCCACCTACCTATATAGGTAGAAATGATCATGAATTTAAGATTGATCCCCCTAGGACTAGAACTAATATAGGATTTTACTCACCATTGAGTGTGGGAGTGAGGCTGTGGAACCTTTTGGACAAATCTATATTCCATGATGGTTTCCCCAGTCCCTGGCCACAGAGATCAGAATGACTCTCGGAATGACTTTAGATAACGCGACCAGTCTAGGGTTAACCCCGATTTAGATACCGAATATTAAAACTATGGTTTATACGACGCGTCTTAAATTCTCAGGCAATAATAATGCCTGTCTAAACTTTGGTTGATACATAATATATTAGAGGGTTTTTTAAGCTAACTAAAAATAACAGAAGTTGTGGGCGGTATTATGGTTAACATTCTTATCAATAACGATTACGACGCCTTTCTTAAAAAAGCTTTCAAATCTCTTAACACGAACGTCAAAAATTCTCTTAAAAATATCGGCAATGACAAATGACATTTTTTGTGTATTTGTATAGTATATGAATAAGTAACAATACCATCCAGACTAACCCAAACTTAGATTTCCATGCTATCCAGTAAAACAGGACGTTTGGATTTGTTTTCGAAATTCAAATTTGACACTGATATTTCAATCACCTCATATCCATTCCCGTACGATTTTTTCGCATGTTGCCAGATTATCATGAACATGGGGAAATAAGAACCAGGGTAGATTTTTCATCTCAAAACAAGCCTAAGAATTTTGGGAAAATATTTAAATGGTTCTTAACTGTCATATTTATATCCAAATGAATTATTTATAACTTATAAAATTATAGAATCTCTCTCATTTTTATTAAAAACAAAAGTTTTCAAATTGATACTTCAGAGTATGCAAAATTTATATGTTTGTCAGGAAAAAGTGAATAAAAACCCATTTTTTATGGACCCATAGAAATGGGAACACACCTTTCCACGAAAAAATGAACATTAAAATAAAAAAGCTGTTATTTAATGCAGTAGCAAAACGTTAAATATTTTGGCAGCAAAAAAATATCGCGCAACAAATTCTCATTAGTGAATGTATTTAATTAATCAGCAAAATATTCAATATTTTCGCAGCAATAGTAGATAAGCGCAAGCCTTATTTCACGTTATCTCATACTGCCTTAAGCCTAGTTCTCAGAGCTTCAACTGTCGCCAGCTACACTCTCTCTGGCCAAAAGGAGACAAGGAACGTCATAACCCCTAACCCCCTCCACAGTGTCGCCAGTTTGTTGTCGCTGTAGTTGGTTTGAATCAACTTCACTTAATTTTCATTGGGGGTATTGTGTAAAATGACAGATGGTTGACATCATCGTGACGTGACAGCTGTCGCTCGACATTGAAAAGGCAAGGAGTGGGGATTGTCGCGGGCGACAGTCGAAACTCTGAGAACTAGGCTTTAAACGAACCGAAAAACCCAAATTAATCGAAATGGTTTCGCCCACCCTTGCACGAAGTACGAAGCACGAAGTAAATCTGTCACTTTACGTAAGTCTTTCTCCGCTCAACTCTTCGCGCAAGCTCGTACTGAAACGAACCACCATTAACCAAATTGACTTGGCCCATGCAGGCCTGCGCGAAGTAATGCTTGTGCTACGCACCTAACGCCTCGTGCTATAACCCTCCTCATTTGGAAACTAGTACTTTCAACACTTGATATGTAATATAGGTACTACTTCACTGTTTAAATTTCAAATCTGCTGTCATCCTATTTATTTTGCTATTCGTTTATCCATTTTGTTTTAAAAATATATACGTGCCTCACCTTTATAAGCACACAACTGAAGTGAAACTTCTGAAAGAGATATATGGGATTGAGTTTTAATTTTTTTTTTTTAGACATTTTTCTCAACTTTCGTCCCCGGTTTCGACGCTTTTTTTTCAACCGCGTTTCTCTAACTTTTTTTTTTATTAATTTTTTCCTTTATATCATTTTTTTATTACGAAATTTGTTTCTTTTTTTTATTATTTTTTCCCCGGGTTTCGACATTTTTCCTTTTTTCTTCAACTGGTTTTTTTCGCCGAACGCCGCGTTTCTCTTTTTTTATTATTTTATTTCTTCATTTCGCTTTATAATACTTTTATTAACATTTCAAACAATCTTTTTGTTTAGTTTTTTTTTCATTATTTCTTTCTTGTTTTGTTTTATAATACTTTTATTAACTTTCCGTATTTTTTTTACGTTTTATTCAATTTTTTGCCATTTTTTTCAACATTTTTGATTTTATTTTTTTGGAAGCATATTTTTCTTCCAATTTTTGCCATCCCCGACCTCGTTGCTGAACTCGTTCGCCTTTTTTTCGCCGAAAACCGCGCTGCGTGTCCTGGAAATTTCAACCCTCTAGCTATACTGGAACATGCTTAAAGAGGCGTTTCACTTGGATAAGCATATACTTTACCCACGCTAAAGAAGTTTCACTTTAAAATTGTTTAATTGTCATGCAATTAAACTCCTGACCAAATAAATAATCGAATAACAAACCAACCCCAGCCAGCACAAACTAATCAAAATTAACATAAACTAAACAGAAAATTTTCACACAATAGGTCGTGACAGCTTATAAACACTTGATTTCATGTAATAGTTCCAAACACAAAAATTAATCGGACTAAAATCACGGCTTCGGGCAGGCTACGCAAGCGGACCACTACATCCTATCCATTTCTGAGAAAACCGTACGTTAAGATGGTTTCTCACTTGCATGAAAAAGTGTGCCGGTGAAAAAATCAAATAATTCAAGAATTTAGGCACAAATACTTATTTAAGGAAAAATGTATGACAAGTAAACACGATTTTGTTTTTATATGGATATATCGTCTCGTGTGAACTTCGTTAACAATGTATTGACCAAAGCCAAAGAAAATTCTTTGTGTACTATAATATTCTTTGCCAAAGCCTAGTCTCGCAAATAACAGATAATTATTAATCTAAGTAATGTTACATCCAATAATAAAATAAGCGATTTCTAACAAGTATATAATTTTATCAAAAAATACAGGAGCCTAGAGCATCACATTTTGAAGCCAAACGAGCCCAACAGTTGCTCAGAAGAAACTTATAGCCGTTTTAATGTGCAAATACTGCAAGGATACAGTTGCTATCAGATCCTCACTTTCTGGACTAGAAGGTCCTTAAACTAAGAAAAGCAGTAGCCAATATGGTCATCCGAGTTGGGACCGAAACTAAATGTTTGGCAAATGATATTTAATTATATATTAAAAATAGTTTAAGTTTGTATTATTTTGTAGTCATAAAGTAACAAAACTAGTTTATATATGTATTAATATGTTTTCCATTGTCAGAGCCTGCTCCCGCGACGCCATCTTAAATTTAGATATCAGGTCTCTTAGTTCAGACGGTGTTGATCAGGTTATCTTTTTCGTCCTTCAACCAACCACCTTATACCTATACAATTGGAAAAATATTAAATAAAAACTAAAATAAAATTTTCATTTTCTTAATATCGCTAGATCGTAATATTATTCACTGTTGCTCTATGTACCATTACGTTTGGATCATCCTATATAATTAGCACCTATTTGGTGAACTCACTGTGGCCGATTTACACAAGAGTAATTTGGGAGACTAAACACAAACAAAAAATGACGGTGACGTAAATTGAGGTGTCAACACGTTTTTTTACGCCGGAAATGATACGTGTTTAAGCGCTGTTGTTTTATTAAAGTGTTTACAACGCATCAGCTCGTGTCTCATAAAATAGGATTTTAGTCCGGGCCAGATTTAGGTACCTTAAATATTCGAGCCAATAAAGCCTGAAATCTTTGGACAAATTTGACAAAAAGAAGGTTGATATTGATATTGATTTAGAGAGCTTAATTACCGATTTTGGTAGTGTGGTCATTTCATGGGCTGCAACGTTGCCAATGCGCTTAGAAGTTGAGTTTGGCGAAATTTGAGTGATTATTCGATGACAAATTTGAAAACGTACAAAAACTATATTTATATCAGTTAACTTGGAATATTTACAAGTCACTTTAAGAAATTTAAACATCGTCTTTGCATTTTTAAACATTGTAGGGCAATATTTTTGCTTGGAATAAATAAAGTCCAGGTACTTTGCATGTCACACCCCTGGATGCTTTCAATGCCATATGTTCTATGAGCAGCGGTTTGGGAATGGGTCCAGATAGTATTCTACCCTGTTTTCTTAAGAACTGCTAATGTATTCTATCCACAGTATTATCCAAAATATTTAATATATCCTTGTCTTCAGGTGTGTTTCCTGACGCTTGGAAGGTTACCTACATTACTCCTATCTACAAGAGTGGTGATAGAACAAATGTTGAGAACTACAGAGGCATCTCAAGGTTCTCGATCTTTGGCAAGATATTTGGACAGATAGTTCATCAAAAAATATATCCCCTCTTTAAAAATATTTTTTCTGCAGCACAGCAGCACTAATCTGTTGGTGTATGAACAAGTCTTGCTGGAGGCCTTGGAGAGGCGGTTTCAGGTCGATGCCATATTCTCCGACCTCTCTAAAGCCCTTGACAGGGTAAACCATCGGATTCTTTTAAACAAACTGAGCGGATTGGGCGTCCATGGGGTCTTTCTTGGTTGGATTGGTAGCTATCTTCTTGATCGTACCAAAGCACATTATATGGATTTTTTTTACATTTCAATCATCCTCAAAATGTTCTTTTTAACGAAATGTCAAAAGCCGCAAATTAAGCTAATGTCTTAGAATTCAAAATGGCTGGGTTTTGATGTTGCCAAATATTATTTTTTCAAAACAGTTCGACTGTTAAGTTATAAAATTAATGATTAAAGTAGCTACCTCATTTTGAAAAAATAACGTTCGTTAACCAATTTTTATTAAAATATTGTAATCTTATTGAAATTACAGTAGGCTTTAATATAGGCGTAAGTATTGATTGCAATTAAAATTATCGATACAAATTTAATATACTCTCTGGTTGCAGATAAAAGATTGCATTTTTTACATTTTATAATATGTAATATGTGTCATTTTATGGCCGCGGTCAGTTTTGCTGACCTGACACGCAAGTCTCATACTCTGGCCGTAAATTACGTCCGCATTGACTGTGACACTATAAGGTTCATGTTGCCCCACCTGTCACTAATAAAAAGCATGAGAAATCGCAGTGCGGCACGCCAAGGGCTCGAAATCTCAGACAAAACGAGCACAGGACACGTCAAGGGACCCTTCTTTAACAAGGTTTTTTTCACATGTAGTTCTGTCGTCTGCCGATTACTGGGAAAGATTAGCCCTGATGTGGGCGATAGGCTATGGGCTTAATACGAATTCCAGTTGAAATCTCTTCATAATTATCAATCAGCAACTGATGTTGTGAAATCAGAAACAAATTAACCGCAAAAAAAGCAAATAATGTTTTACTTAACAACGCGATAAAGCAAAGCAATGAGTGAGTATTGGATAAAGTCGGTTGTTCTCTTTAATAAGCAGACGCCAGACGACGCGCGACGGCGTTCCACCTAAAAATAGACAAAAGTTACTCAATCTGTGATTTTAATTAGCTTTTCAAACCGCGGATACACCTGCACTCTCGAAACTTAATAACGTCCAGAGATTTTTAAACGTCAAGAGGCTTGCACAAATGATAGATGGTGTTGCGTTGCGAATCCAGCACGATATCACATAAATTTATGACATTACGACTTCCCTGAGACGAATCATAATAAGCAAAAAAAAAACCTTAAAAACCACCTAATAGTAGGAGACTTCAACCTATATAGCATCGATTGGTTGCAACACTAACAAAAGCGATGATGAAGGACGAGAAGCCGAGTCTTTTGCTATAAATCACGGACTTGCTCAGCTGGTTGATGAACCTACCCGGTTCCCTATTCTTAACAACTATCCTGATCTCTACGCCGTTGGGCTCATCAGACCACAATCTTATCTCCGCAACCTGCAAACTTGCTATCAAAACATAGGAACCACAGGTACCCCGAAATGCTTGGTACTACAAATCTGCAAACTGGCATGAACTTCGAGAGTTTTATCCTTCTTTTCCTTGGAAACATGTCTGCTTTAGGAATCTGCTGATGAGATAAGAGTTGTGCCACACAGAAACACCCGTCAGACAGAAGCTGCTCATCAACATACGCTTCAGTTGCGAACACCTAGGACGTCACTGTAGCGGGACTGCCTCGTTTTGGAATGGACTTCCGAGTAACGCCTTTCCCAAAAACTGCAACCTACAGCGCTTGAAGTCCAACGTCCACCATCTTCTCCGCACCGCTCATAAAAAATACTATTTTTGGGATCAATATACTGTGCTTTTCTGAAAAGGTGTGATTTAATACTACTGAGGTACTGGCACTAATTTTGAATATTAACGAGGCTAAAAATATGGAATCGTTATGCAACCCTGGCCATAGATAATAGACTCTCATGCAAATGTCTAATTTCGTCACAGTAATCCAGACATTTTAAATAGTTTAAAAAAAAACATCAATTTTTAACTAAACATTCCATTTCGCTTTTTTCCTTTCTATAAAGACGTAACTCTTATCTACCACGCGGCCATT
>MU189437.1:0-21540 GCA_016904865.1 Pissodes strobi | reverse complement strand
GTGACGTCAGCGTGGCGTGGAGCGATTTCCGTGCCGTGTGGTGTGTGTGTTTCCGGTCCATATAAAAGCATTGTTTTAGAAGCTCCGCACTTTTTGCATAACACGCCACGGTACACGCTAGCTCGCAGAGTGGCGTGGCGTGTCGAAAGTGTGTTCCCGGCTTTATTGTCGTCTGACGCGCTAAACTCGGCACGTTCGATTATACAGGTGATTAGTGTCATATAAGTACATTTGCTTCTTTATGAGAGCATTAAACAATGAAATACAAAAAAAGCACAGAGTACAGAATTATGATTGGGCAGGCAACAAAGATAGGGATACAAGGAACAGGGGTCTAGACAGCTGTTCTCAGGTTACTCGCATTCCAGCGTCGTTACCTAAATACGCACATGCTGCTATTCCGCTCCTCGTTTAACTACCTGACTAAGTCTGGCAAGGCCTTCGTGATTGTAAATGTCAGCCAGACGTGTATTTTTTATGAAATTATTGTATAATCTATCATGTTCAACATCACAAGAAGACCAACAACGAAGGTAGAGAAGCTGAAGCATTCGTCATCAGCTGCGGGCTTACTCAACTTGTAAGACAAACCAACTCGAATCTCAGAGAGGGGCGAATTCGCCGCCCCCCTGGGTATTTTTCTAACCACCAATCCTGACCAGTACACAATTACAGTTGGTCCGCCATTAGGTACTTCCAACCACAATCTTACTACACAACGGTTTGTGAATTGCCACTTCTACAGAAGGATCCACCATTGCCTCGCAAAATCTAACCTTACAGTTCTGCAAACTGGGACGATCTGCCAACTTAGATTTTCCTTGGCTTGACGTCTGCTTTGGTACTGATTGATAACCCGTCAGTCTGCTCCAAAGAGATTTCGCAAGTAATCTCCTCTGGAATGGAGGCATATACATCTCAAATTCCATCAAGTTGCACAAGATGCGAAAGAGCTGTAGGTAGAAAACAGCAAGCCTACAAGTATTGGCAGCAAAATCAGACCGCCGAAAATAGCAATTTTTTGTCGAAGTAAGAAACGAATGTAAACGTGTGATCGACGAAACACAATCGAGGATAAACACAATCAAAGGATCAAGAATAAACTTTTGCAATGCCCCAGTGGCTCCAGGAATTTCTGGTCAGTAGCAAAGACAGTAAGAACTAATCTTACAAAAACGTCTCTCTCACCATTGGCAGACAAGGAAAAAGCAAACATGTTCGCCAACATGTTTTCATCACACTCTACCTTAGGCGTCCCCCAAGGCAAGGCCCTTCCCACCATATCCAACATCAACTCTACCATGGCAGAAGTCAAGTTTCGTCACCGTGATATTCGTAAAATCCTTAAAGAACTAGATACGCAAAAGGCATCAGGACCAGACGAAATACCTCCCATCGTGTTAAAGAACTGCACAAACGAACTAACACCCGTTTCTTTCCAGAATTTTTTCTCTGTCTTACCGAAAAGGGACATACCCCATCTTCTTGGAAAGTCGCTCGAGCGCAACCTGTTCCAAAAAAAGGCAAGAAAACCACGCCCTCAAAGTGTCGCCCAATTGCCTTGCTTCCAAAAATCTCCAAAGTCATGGAACGTGTAGTCAATCAACACCTACTCAAGTATCTCGAGAGCAACAGAATAATCAGCGATAACTAATACGGCTTTCGCAAAGAGAGATCCGCAGCAGATATATAGGCCTATGTCACTCATATATGGAGTAGGACAATTGAGAACTACGGAGAGTCTCGAGCGATTGCGTAGGATATTTCGAAGGCATTCGACGGAGTTTGGCATGACGGACTGCTCAACAAACTGCCGTCCTTCGGACTGCCAGCCCCTCTCTCTGCAGCTGGCTTGCCAGTTTCCTTAAGAACCGATTTCTGCACGTTGCAGTTGATGGACACATCTCAGACACATTCACCATTAACGCCGGCTTGCCTCAGGGCGCAATATATTTTCACCTTCTTTGTTCTTCATCTATATTAATGACCTGCTGACCGAAACGAATATTGCTGCTTACAGTTTTGCAGTTGACAGTACCCTTCTCTACCAATTTAGATCAGAAAAACCTTAACCAGCGACTGAGACTTATCACCGCAGACAGGAGCAGATTACAGCAATTAATGAAGACATTGAGAAAGTTCAAACTCGGGGCGACAGAAATTTGGTCTAGTTCAATGCATCAAAGACCCAAGCAGCCACGTTTACCAAGAGGGCCAATATGGCGGGCCCTGGCGTCATTATGGCAGGATCGACCATTCCTTCATCCTCGTCAATCGGACTGCTGGGTGTCTCGGTCAACAGCAATATGTCCTGGCATGACCACGTTGCTAACATCGCAAAATCAGCCTCCCAGAAGCTTGGTGCGCAAAAAACTGTATACACCGCAGCAGTTGCTCTTGCTCTACAAAGCGCAAATAAGACTCTGCTTAGAATATTGCTCACACATCTGGGGTGCCGCACCAAAGCACACCCTAAAGCTGCTAGATTCCATTCAGAAGAGAGCTGTGCGTCTGGTCGACGACCCAGAATCTGGATAGTCTGGAACACCGCAGGCATCTGGCCGAGATGTCCCTGTTTTACAGATACTTTCACGGCAGATGTTCCCAGGATTGGGCCTGCCTCATCCCGCCCTGGCAGCGCCTGTTAGACAGTCACGACAGACGGCAAGAGCGCACCAGTTCGTCGTACAACTGGAAACACCTAGAACATCGCTTTACAAGAACTCCTTTGTCTAGCCCAATGCATCACTGTGTAACTCACTACCAGGACATCTGTTTCCCCCTAATTACAACCTACAACTATTCAAGAACCGTGTCAATCAACATCTTCGCACACACACAGCTCGTCGTGACAAATTTTCAAACTCGGGAAAATACAAGCAAAAATTTTCTAATTTCCCCATTTTGAAGATGCCGCCAGACTCATTTGCCAATTTCGTAAATCAGCCAGACTTATTTTTAATTACAGTTTATGACTGTATCAATTTATATGCTAAATTTCAAGCCTGGAAAAATAAGGGTTACGGTTCCGCAAAATCGGTCAAATTTTTGAATCCGCAAATATTCAGCCAGACTCAAAAGTTCCTGTTTTTTGTGACTAAAAGAACAGATTAAAACATATAAAAACCCACTGGGAAAATAGGTACGAAGAAAATTCACTGCCTCCTGGACTATTAAAGCTATTAAGCTGCAATGTTGTAGAATAGGGAGTAATCATACCCCCTTGGTATATGCATAATACGCAAAGACAATACCATAATCATTAAAAGTGATGGTGAAACTGATACGAAATCCTTCTGTATTCGACTTGGAGCGAAACGAGGCGCATATGGGCGTTATATATTATCGAGGCGTCAAACTAGAAATGAATATGACAAATTGCCTAGAATATGATTCGGAGACGGAAAATTCGACGATGGCACCAATCAATTATACAATTGTATAATTCAATCTGAACATAATTTAGAAACAAATATATTACAGGTTATCTATCTATCTATCTATTTTCAATTATGGCCTTTTTCGTAAGAAAATTCAGCCAGTAAAGATCTCTATCCGGGTTAGTTAGAGCTGGGGCGACCCATCCCAGATAAGTTACACCTGATGGATAGAGATACTATTTTTAGGGCTCCCTGTATGTCGAGTATGCACTCCAGGGGGCTCAGATCGTTGCATGCACTGCTTGTTTTAAGGTTCGAACACCACCGGCTGGACATTCACACACATTTAGATCTTGTACATGCTCGGTTAGAGTCTTATGCAAAGGGGCTTCACTCAATGCAGATATAACCAGTTGCTGTCAGAGACACTTCCCATCTCCACAGGGCCCACAGCCCCAATCTCCTTCAGATCACGTATCCACGTGCGAAAATCTGGAAGAATCTTCGTAGGAATCGACCCTACATTAAGTGACCCACCCTAAACACTGTCCCAACCGGCCGCGACTTCCCTTTCGAACCAACGGGGCCCCAAACGCTTCCGGCCGCGAATCACGTGCACTTCCCGTGCGAAGTCAGGTTAGAAAACCCAGGCTCCCTACCCACGTCCGAAGACCGCAACTCCAAAGAGGTTATAGTAGTAGTAGTTGTAAACTCTCTATTGGCCTGTTACTGTTACTGCTTGAGGGCCCCCTTTCGGGAAGCCAATGGCTCTGCTGCAAGGCAATACGCCAGCACCGCCCTTCGTCCGGCGCTTAGGGAGAGGTAGAGCTACCCTTCTACATCCGTTACACGTTATTCCGGTTTGAAGGCCCTTATTCGGTGGGAACCCCAGTAAGACGGGCCTGAAAAAACCCCCGACCGCCAAACAGGCCACGCTACCGCGAACGGAAATAACCTAAGTCCTAGTAGGAATCACCCTCCAATACACGACCCACCCCTTACACTATCCAGCCGGCACGACTTTCCGGACTATCCCCGCAGGATTGAAACACGTTTTCTAAGCAAAATGGCTTCCACTACCCGTGCCGAATTCTGTAATCCTTTCCAACGTGCTCATCCTACGACGGTAGGACCCGAAGTGCTCTATTGGCCTTTTTCATGAGAAAATTCAGCCAGAAAAGACCTCTATCCGGCTTAGTTAGAGCTGGGGCGACCGACCCATCCCATCAGATAAGTTACACCTGATGGATAGAGTTACTATTTTTAGAGCCTCTAGTATATCGAGTATGTACTCCTGGGGGCCCTGTTACATGCACGGCTTGTTTTAAGGTTCGAACACCAGCGGCTGGACGATCACAAACATGCACGGGGCTCAAACCGGGGCTGGACGTCCGAATCTTCCTCGGGGAGAAAACAACCCGGTCCCTGAACAATCACCATGAATTCCCAAAACTAACATATATGTATATGAAGCTGAAACAAAATGGCCGATATCCGACACTTGCACCCTCGACCGAAGACAAATCGGAAGTCCTATTACAGGTTATACACACATAAGCTGCCTAAGTTTTTGGCGCTGCGCGCCGTTGCGCGTTATTCCTGAGATCGATTGACGACGCCAAATTGAAAAAGAAAATTCGCTCTCCCTAAATTCCATGGGGTCTTGCGCAGTTGCACTTTTTAAAACAATTATTATTGTTTTAAGTTTTAATATACCCAGGCACAGTTTATACCGTCACCGAATTATGGTATAAACTGTGACCCAGGTACTTAATATTCCTTCATTTATTTCGACATATTTCTATTTTCCATTTTTTAAGAATCGCAAAAACAGGATTGTCTTTATCGGTATCAAAAATCTGGGACTGTAAAAATCTGGCTGTAAATATGAACGCAAAAAATTGAAAGACATTCAGAGTACCATCAAACAAGTTGTAACATTCCGATTTGGCCAGTGTAAAATATTTTTAAATTTCATTTTATATGCTACATTTAGTAAAAAAAGCTGTATTTTGCGTAAGAATTATTGAAAACAGGTTAATCAATTAATTCTAAATTAATTGATTCGATTTGCTGTCAATAAGCTTAAGGTTGTCGCATTTATTAATGTAAATTAATTTTATTCTAAATATAGGTTAACGATATATTTGTATTAGCTTTTATAGCACTGTTGCGGGCTTGAGTAACTATTTTGATCATCACTTTCTCCTACGTAGCCCTCAGGCACTGTGTGACTATATTTATTTGTTGATAAGCGAACCACAGACGCTTAAGTTTTATTACATTACCGTAGAACGGCCAGCAAACTGTTTTTTATATTTTTAAGAATTGTGTTAATAAAACCTGCTTTTAGGCTTCATTAGATCCGTAAAATTCATATTTTACTTTCGGTTTAAATAGTTCATAACTTTTGAGAACTTCTGATAAAACTTTTTGGGACCTCTGGCTCTGGCTGGTTTGATATTTAACTGGGTAGTAGGAGTGTACTATTTTCCATAATTGCTGCTGTCGATTTAGATTTTTAAAAGTTTATCGTTCTGTTGGGGAATATTCTCTAGTATTTCTTGAACAATTTAATTTCAGCTCATTAATTGTGGCTCCTGCTGTCGTTTAATTTACAACCATAATAAACGAGAACTAAGTCGTTTAGTATCTTAGAGTTATTCCTCGTATCGAATCGATAGATTCGTTAGGCATTTTCTCCGCCCTACAGTTTTTTCTTCTTGATTCGACGTTCCTTTTTTTTTCGAATCTTGTGGTAGTGGAAAGCCAAATTGACTGAAACGAATAGAGAGTTCTTCTAGAAATACCCTTCCAGGCGAAAATAAGGTTTGCTTTAGTGCAGTCATAGTGACTCAACATTTAGTATTGTCATTTTATACTACTCTTCTTTGGGGATATTGTGTTGGTTTCTGTTTTGACACGACCGATTTATCGGGATTCAACTACTGCACTAGAGGCTTTCGAGCTCATCTTACCAAAACCGAGATCGTCGACTCTCTAGCCACCCTCCATCAAGAGCGAGGGACCTATCACCGGGCCAATCCTATCTTTGGGCCAAACCTACCTGCGGGCTACACCACAGCGAATTTTATCACCGAGTCCTCTGCTAGTTCTACCCTCGGGGCCAGTCTCATAGCAGTACCTACAGGTGCATGGCGTCTTCATCAGAGGTACTTCTTACCTCCACTACTGAGTGTGACCAAAGAATATAATATTTTTTGGTGTCGTCGGTTCTAACGGGGTATCGTACTGAAGCATTTATCTTTATTATTATCTCTTTCTTTGTGATTAATTATAATCAAATTTGCACTATAGATTGCGCCTTCAAAGAGCCAAGTTTCATTATTCATTTATTTTTCTGACCAATTGACATAAACGCTCTTAATTTTCTTTTTTTTAATATAAATCAAGCATTGACAGCCGAGCTTTAAATGGTTTTCAATAATTTTATTCTTTTTATGCATTTATCGGGTCAATTGATTTAATTATTGTGGCCATTTATCTCTACCTACTATTATTGCTACATTTATAATTGGTGCAGCTACTAGCGCACGTATACATATATGTAATAAGCTTTTAGGTAAAATCAAAGTGATCGGTTTGGATTGTAGTGTTTAGAGCATTTAGTTGTAAGGCATACAGTACCGAATTGGTCTCCGTACTATCACCATATTGTACCACTATTATTAATTACTTTAATTATCATTTAGCATTCCTTTGCGTTTAAATGCCCAAACGTTTTACTGTAGTATTGTTGCTGTGTTTAAAAAAAAGACTTAGTAGCAAATAGATTGTTCCTTAAATTTTAAATTGTGTTTTCTTTATTAATAACAGTTGAGTTTCTTCGTTCAATAAGCGTGCCCAGCAACTCCGTACAACACTAGCGGAGCTTTTCCAGTTTAGTTGGAAATAACTGGTGGCGCTCTACGACCCCACTACCGAGGCCGGGCATTGTAACACGACTCTACGGTGCTAGCAGCGAATATTAACTACGATAAGAAGATTCACTCTCCGCGGCGGCACGTCAACGGTATGTCTCGTTCCCCGGGCGAAAAGTAGCATGATACTGGCATGTGAATTTTGGACACGGCGCACACTGGTCGAATTTCTAGGAAAGCTGGCCATAATAAGGTTTACCAGAAATAAGACATAAAAGTTATTAAGTATTACACGTTTAATATGTGTTATCGTGTTTTAGACAAATAATTGTTCAATTTTTAGCTCATCATCTATATTTATAGAGGGTGTATCAACTATCACTAACGATAAAAATCATGTATAAAAATCATTTGTATGTTCTAAAACCGTTTTAAAAAATTATTTTGCAAATTAAGGGCTCCTTCGTTGTAAAAAAAGGGTTTTAATTTTTTAATTCGATGATCCAAATTTTGTTTTTGTAACGGTTAATTCAGGAGTCTCCCGAGCAAAATGAATGTTAAGCGGACGAAGAAACGCGTTGATGAGGGCCTGCAATATTGCCATACATGTATTCAGAGTTGTCGCTATTTTTAAAAATTAATCTAATAGGGACGACACTAGTAAAAAGTATAGAAGCATCAGTGCAGTTCTTGTTCAAAAACACTTGCCTATATTCTGACTATCCCAAGGTAATATCAAAGCCATATTTACAAATTAAAACTGAATTATAAATTTTTATCTGATTCAGTCAAAGTATTTATAACCTCTTTTTATAATAACATCAGTCTTGCATCAGCAATAATGATTCTACCGAAATTTAGACGACACAAAAATGAACAACCCGCTTTTTCAGGCATGCGCAGTGAAATGCCATTTTTTGAGAATTGACAACAATTTAGCCCAAAATTCCCGATGTTTTGTTAGGTTACGTTACGTTACAGTTGGTTAGTTTATCTAGAAAAAGTTATTTTTCGTGTTTGGACACACAACATAGAAAATCATAAGAAACTTTTGTGTAAAGAGCTGTTCGATAGAACAAACAATAATCCAGTGAAAATACTTGGTTTTCATATAAAAATCTGTTCCTTATGACAATAATTTCTATCTCTGGTGTACAGTGATATTTATGTAAACTCTTTGTTGTAAAAAATTAATTAAGACACTTCTCAGAAGGAAAATATGCAAACTTCAACATATAGTAAATTAAGCAAATCTAATTTGACACACAAGTGCCCCATACTTTATGCTGACAAAAACTTTAAAATTATTAAATCAACATAAGACAAGATGACCTTAGTGGAGGAAAAAACCAACATATTGTGTGCCCCTTGTGCGAAGAACGAACTCAATTAATTACCTACGCAGACCTAAAGCAGCATATTGAAGACAGTCTGTTATAACTATCGAAGTTACAGCTTTGCATTTTCTTAGCCCTGAAGAATTTGAAACATGGGCAAACTCAGAAAAAAATGACAGCTTATGCTAAGCACAGAAGCACGGCACATATAACAACACAGAAGTATGTAACCAAAGAAAGGCACATGAAAGTGTATTACCATTGCTACAAGTGGTATCACAGGTACAATATTTATTTATTTTTTATTATTATACTTAACAGAGTTATTACAAGAATAAATCCTATAACTAAGTATTATTTAAAGTAATTTAATTCTTGACAAGTAGGTATAATATGAATTGCATGTTTTTAGGTTACTTACCCAAGTATCAGAAATACACAGAGAAAGCTGATGGGACAATTAGAATGAAAGATGTCTGTCCCTCAAGAATTGTTTGCAATTTGTATAATGATAGAAAAGCTACAATTGCATTTTGAAAGACACATGTTGGACATATTGAAAAGGAATTACGAAGTAAGCTTTTGTCATCGGTAGAGAAGCAAATGGTAATTGAGAACTTGGAGTCAGATGTACCAAGTAGTAGAATTCTAGAAGATGGTGAACTGTTTTCTCTTAACTTAGTATACACCATGATAAAACAATAATAAATAAATCGAAATAGTGATTTTTTGAAATTAAATTAGTATAATTTCGAAATTATTAGAAGTATGATTGCTAAGTGTGTACTTTTTTTAGTATTGTTTCTAATTTTAATCTATAAAATATAATATCAACCAATCAATATAATGTCAATAAAAATAAAGAAAAACAAAACAACTACTAAATATATTTATTTATACCTGACCAGCTATGTCTTAAAACTTTTGGAATTTTAGTAAATAACAATCTTTATTTAAACAAGTTAACCTTAAAGTATGATAAAGATTCTATATTCTATTCCAATAAAACAATAATAAGAACTGAAAATACTGAGATTGGTAGTAGACAAGGCACCTATAAAAATATGAAATATCAAAATAACAGTAAATTACATAAAAGTAATTTCAAATATTGTTTATTTCAATTTATGAAGTTAGGCACTGCTCAGAAAAACTTAAGTTTAGTAAATACTTAGTAATAAAAACACGTGTCAACAGCTACACCCTCTTGCACAATGTCTCACATTCCTTACAATAATATTAACTAATTTATCTACATTTTAAGACTTAATTAAGGCAATAAAGAAATCAGTAATCTTGAGACAATAATTGAAATTTTAATATCTTATCCTAAGCGTCTGATGACCATAACAATGGGCCCAGAGGTGACATTCAAATTTGCTAATATAATATCAGTTCTGTACGAGAAATTATTTGTCAATAAATAAAAATGTATTACCCAAAAAATAAAATTATTGAAAAAACAGAATCCCCTCTAATTGAATCTATTTTACAGAAAGAGAAAAGTAAAGAATTAAAATTGTGTTTCTTTTTTAATATTTTTTAGAAAAGATGTTACTACATTTTTTTAAATGATTTTTCTACTCAATTTTGAACGCTTATTGGAAGGAAAATATTCTTCTTTTTCCATTTTCCTCTGACTTGATGTTTCACATCCTTTTTCATCTATGTGCTTCTTTGCCAACTGCAAGTGGTTGATAACAACATTAAAATCTTCATCCTCAAGATCTTCTGCCCAATGTAAATAATACTTCAACTGAGTATTCCCCTTATCGCGGTCCTGACCAGTCCCATCGTGAGTTGATGTGACTTCGCGGTTTCTTATTTATTCAACAAACTGACATACTTCTTCCTCATTTTGTATCTAATGAGTGTCTTAATTATTTTTTTACAACAAAGAGTTTACATAAATATCACTGTACACCACAGCCAGAAATTATTGTCCTAAGGAACAGATGGAAACCAAGTATTTTCACTGGATTATTGTTTGTTCTAACAGTTCTTTACACAGAAGTTTCTTATGATTTTCTATGTTGTGTGTCCAAACAAATAACTTTGTACATAAACGATAACAAACCAAAACTGTAACGTAACCTAACAAAACAAAACATCGGGAATTTCGGATTGTCAAAAGTCCAAAAATGACATTTCACTGCGCATGCCTGAAAAAGCGGGTTGTTCATTTTTGTGTCGTCTCCGAAATTTCAGCTTCTTTCACTTACTACAATATTATGGGATTAGGGGTGGGCGACAACTCGGGCGACAATAATCGATTATTCGATTCACTTTTAAGAAATTACCGATTAATCGACTTATGTATTAATATTTCAGAAAATATCGATAATCAATTATTTCGATTAATCGATTATTCAGTTATTTGCTAAAATATTAAGCGTTTATTCGATTATTCAATTTCTTGCCCACCCGTACCGACGACTTTACAACAGATATAACTTTTATATTTCCAATTTAATAATGCGTTGCGTTAAGGGTAATTTAAATAACATAAAACCATTTGAAAATACTTTCAGTATAACATATGAAGCAAAAAACGGAGAAACTTAAATGCTCAAACAAGACAGCAGCAGGGAAAACTGCGCACGTTACAAATTTTGCCAATAAGGGATCCTCATTTCGACGCGTTATTTTCTGATAATCTGGCTTCAGTTGTTGCACAATTAGGTATAACACCAACACATAACCTCAACGGAGTGTTAGCACGTTAGCAGTATAGTACATCAGCCTTTATCTTTTTATTATGCATTTGGGCAAAACTATATGATAATGTCACGACTAACAACCATCCGAACATTTTTGTGCTACCCTATAGAACTAGCCGCCCCGCCGTGCCCCTCGCTTCTCTGTCTGTATGAATCATCGACCGGCCCGCCGCGAAGTTTCGGGATAGCTGGAATTATCTCGATGGCCTCGTCGAGATCATATAGAGTGGCATCGGAATACTTCCCGAATATTCGTGATAGATTTGAGATTATATATAAGCAGACCTAAGTCGGTTAGTCAGTTCAGTTCAGTTAATCATTGAGTGTTGAATAGATATTAGTTATAAGAGTAGTTTAGAGTGTTAAATTGTATACAGTGGTAGTGAATAAAAAAAGTATTAGTTGAAAATAGCAAAGTTGTAATTCTGTTAAGAACCCACGGGAAAAACGTAACATTTGGTGTCAGAAGTCGGATTATGAAGGGACCGGACTTGCGAAGTATTTTTCGAGGAAAGAAGTACAAGTACGTCAACGAGACCGTTTGATTGGTGGATTCTGGTAAAATTTTATAACATTCTATGGTCAATACCAGGAAACAAACGGCGGAAATGGAGCAAATAAATAAAATGTTGGCCGATTTTATGGATAATTTAAATGCTGAGAGGCGAGAGGATCGGGAAGAGGAAGAACGTAAAAAGCAGATAGAACAGAACCGCCTTCTGAAAATTTTACAAGACCAGGAAGACAAAAGGCAAAAAGAACAGGACGACCGGCTTCAGAAAATTTTACAAGATCAAGAAGACAAAAGGCAAGCTGAACGGGAGGAGGATGAACGTAGAAGGCAAGCTGAACAGGACCGGATTCAGAAAATTTTACAAGACCACGAAGATAAAAGGCAAGCAGAACAGGACCAGCTTTAGAAATGGATGCTGGATGTAATTGTAGGCGAGCAAGGAAAATTACAGAAAATATTGGACGGGCAAAATGAGGAATTTGAAAAAGAAGTAGGTAATATACAAAAAGAAGTTGGAAATGTACAAAAAGAAGTTGGACATGTACAAAAAGAAGTTGGGAGTGTACAAAAAGAAGTAGGAAACGTACAGCAAGAAATGAGGAATCTACAAGCAGAATTTATCAGACTAAAAAATCAAGGACACACCGAGAGGGTATTCGCCACAGGGCATAACATCAAACCTCCAACGTATGACGGTCAAACCTCCTGGACAATGTACAGAAGACAATTTGAAGCCGCTGCTGTTGCCAACGGTTGGAATAACGAAGAAATGGCTACATCACTAGTGGTAGCGCTTCGTGGGTCTGCCCTGGAACTACTGCAGACCATTCCCATTAGCCAACAAGGGAAATATGACATACTTGCAGCTGCCCTGGAGAGACGATTTGGAGACCAACATAGAAGACAACTGTATCAGGCACAAGTTAAGTCCCGACATCAGAAGCCTGGTGAAAACCTGCAAGAATTTGAGGCAGACATTAGACGTCTCATTCAATTGGCCTACCCGGGAGCGACAGAAGAATTTCAAGAGGAACTTGCTGCCCAATATTTCGTGGATGGTATTAGAGATCCAGAAACTCAGAAAATGTTACGCCTAGCCAAATTTGATAACAGCCGTGAAGTTTTGGATAGAGCTCTGGAAATCGAGGCGGCCTGTAACATCTCTAAGCCAGCAATCAGGGACGTATCCATCAAGGAAGAAAATTTGGCGAACAGCTGTGAACTTACTGAAATGGGCGGTATTTTGAAGAAATTAACCGAAGTTATTCAGGCCACGGGGAGATTCCGGGAGTCACCAGAAGTTAGGCCATACAACCGTAATCAGTGCTATAGATGTGGCAAGACTGGACACTTCAAAAGGGACTGTCGAGTACAAAGATTCTAGGAGTCAATAGAAGATAGGCCACATAACCGAAATACATCAAATCAGTGCTATAGATGTGGAAAGACTGGACATTTCAGAAGGGACTGTCGAGTACGGATATTCCGGGAGCCAACAGAAGTTAGACCATGTAATCGGAAGGCTATAAATCAGTGCTATAGATGCGGCAGGACTGGACATTTCAAAAGAGACTGTCAAGTACAAAGATTTCGGGATCCACTAGAAGATAGGCCACATAACCGAAATGTTTCAAATCAGTGCTATATATGTGGCAACATTGGGCATTTTAAGAGAGACTGCCGAGTACAACTACGACCTACAGCTCCATCTAGAGACAACAGCAGTTCAAAGCCAAGTCAGGAAGAGTTGAAACAATATAACTTTAAGGCCAAGCACAGGGAAGGAAGATGGCATAGTAATACAGATGCTTTATCCAGAAGGTCATGTGAGGATAATTATAAACATCGCCAAAGAATTGACCAACGAGAAGGAATCACTCCCATTAGGCGAATCAAGTTTAAGGTTGATCAGCAGTGGACCACAGAGCAACTAAAGAAAGATCAGCTTGAGGATAATGAAATAGCACTACTACTAAAAGCTAAGGAAGAACGTCAACCAAGACCAAGCTGGAGAGATATTTCAACTAAGGGACCTACTTTTAAATCTCTGTGGGCTCAGTGGGACTCCCTCGAAGTTGAAAATGGACTCCTTAAACGAGCCTGGGAAAGCGCCGATGGCAAAGTAGTGAAGACGCAGTTAGTGGTACTAAGGAAGAGGATATCGGAAGTTCTGGACGAAGTACATAATAGGAAGTTTGGTGCTCATCTCGGAGTTAACGGAATGATTGACAAGATCCGCGACAGATTTTACTGGGTCAACTACTGTCTGGATGTGAAATCATGGTGCCAGCAGTGTTCAACCTGTGCCTAAAGTCAAGGATCCCAGACAAGATCCAGTGGGAAGATGAAACAGAATGATGTGGGACTACCGTTTGAACGTCTCGCCAGTGACCGAATGAAGGCTCGATGTGATCTCCAAGCTAACTCTAGGGGATTTCGGATGAACGATAAAGTCTGGTTATATAACCCGCAAAGGAAGACAGGAAGATCTCCCAAGCTATCACCAGTATGGGAAGGACCCTATACGGTCATCAAAAGAATTAATGACGTTGTGTATAGAATTCAGCGTAGCCCCAGAAGCAAACTGAAAGTTGTCCACCTCGACAGGTTGAAAGCATATCACGGACATGAAGTAACTGATCGGGACGATCAGAATTAAGAGGGAGGCAATGTTACGGCTAGCCTAACAACCATCCGAACGTTTTTGTGCTACCCTATAAAACTAGCCGCCGCCGTGCCGCTCACTTCCCTGTCTGTATGACTCATCGCCCGGCCGGTCGCGAAGTTTCAGGATCGCTGGAATTGTCTCGATGGCCTCGTCGAGATCATATAGAGTGGCCTCGGAATACTTCCCGAATATTCGTGATGGATTGGAGATTATATATAAGCAGACCTAAGGCCAATGTTAGGCAGTCGAGAGTTAGTTCAGTTCAGTTAATCATTGAGTGTTGAATAGATATTAGTGGTAAAGTTATAAGAGTATAGTATAGAGTATTAAATTGTATACAGTGGTAGTGAATAAAGAGATTATTAGTTGAAAATAGCAAAGTTGCAATTCTGTTAAGAACCCACGGGAAAAACGTAACAATATATCGGGACCGGCTCAAATGACTAAAATAAGTTGATACTAAGTGGAACTACCCAAAAGCTGATTGTACGACTAACCAAAACTAACCAAATTTATTAAAATTGATTAGAACGTATCGCACCCGGTTCAAATGACTAAGATAGGTTTATACTAAGTGAACCTACCCAAAAGTTGATTAGACGACTAACCAAATCTATTAAAATTTATTATAATGTATCGTAACCATACTGTGATACTATACTCGTGACTTTTCTATTTATAAATATGAATACCTATCTTTTTATGTACTATATTAATAGAAAATTTTGCAGTTAGTGAAATATCTGGCAGCGTTAATATAGCGGAGTATTTTGATATGATAAGATTCAACAGGACATTATTATTTGGAATGGTTATAAAATTAAAGCTAAAGCCCATATGCTGAAAACTCATCAAAACGGACATCTGTGAATTTGAAAAACATTGATGGTTTTGGAAAATTTTTTAAATAAACGGTACTAATTTCTCGCTTATTGGAATTAAAAAAAAAATGGAACATAGCTAAGCCACAGAACTGGGAAAAATTAAAAGGGCAATATTTTCACTAGTAAAGTGGCTTTATCTTATTTTCCCTAGGAAAACGAACAAGTGCATATTATTTGCCTTACTAATTGGTAAATAAGTAGAGACTTTGAAGAAAATCGTTGGAGCTGTTTCCGAGAAAATCGATTTTGTTCGTTTTTCTCAAGAGTTAAGGGACTGCACCGATTTTTCACGGAAAAACGGGGTAGTACGTATTATTTGCCTACTAAATTGTAAACATCTAATGAAAATCGTTAAAGTCGTTTTTGTAAAAATCAATTTTTTTATATTCTTCTTTATATAAACTATCCTTAATTGTAAAGTTAAAGAAAATATTTATAAAACGTCTGGAGATATTGTCCCGACACTCCTAAATAATCATTTTGGTAGAAATAGGCCCAACGGTTTTGGAGAAAAGTCGTATGACGGACAGACACACACACAGGGACACAACTTTGTTTTTTTCAGAATTTAATATTTTTTTTGGACTCTAGGATCGCCATAATTAATCGAGATTGATAGAAGTGAATACTTCTTTATCGATGTTATAACAGAAAAAGAGTGTGATATAATCATATATTAATCAATTTTAATAGATTTGGTGAGTTCTGGTTAGTCGTCTAATCAACTTTCGATTAGTTTTACTTTGTTTCAACTTATTTTACTTATTTGAGTCGGTTCAGATACGTTATAATCAATTTCAATAGATTTGGCTAGTTTTGGTTAGTCGTTGAAGCAACTTTCGGTTAGTTTGGCATAGTCTCAACTTATTCTAGTCATTTGAACTGGTTATAACAGATATATCATTAACATGCAAAACAATATATTAATCTAGTACATTAAAACATAGACATTCATTTTTACAAATAAAAAAGTCACGAGTATCACAGTACACGTAATAGAAGTGAAAAATTCTTTATCGAGTCTCATAAATTTTATTTATTTGAGCCGGATCCGATACATTATAATCAATTTTAAAAGATTTGGTTAATTTTGGTTAGTCGTCTAATCAACTTTCGGTTACTTTCACTTAGTCTCAACTTATTTTACTCATTTGAACCGGTTCCGATAGGTTATAATGAATTTTAATAGATTTGGTTAGTTTGGGTTAGTCGTCTAATCAACTTTTGGTTAGTTTCACTTAGTATCAACCTATGTTACTTATTTGAGCCAGTTCCGATACGTTATAATCAATTCTAATAGACTTCGTTAGTTTGGGTTAGTCGTCCAATCAACTTTCGGTTAGTTAGTTTAGCACTGTATAAAAAATGGTTCAGCTAGCCCGTCTTCCGTACTATTTTCTTAATAAGATGGCTAACATTAAATCAGTCAAAACGTAGTAAGCACGCTCATGGAGTTATGGCTTTGACGTGGACTGAAGGTCACCCAACGCTTTCAGTCAATATACACGGTGACAGTTGAGAATTTGAATTCTGGTTATTTATTATTCTTGGGTCAACGGTGTGTCTCCTTCCCCGCGCGAAAACTAACAGAATATCGGCAGGCCATGATACAAATAAAACAATCATGTTCGCAGGCGGCCTTTGACTCGGCGTCCATAGACCATCTTTCACGCGTAAATTCTATAGTCGAGTCAATATTCGATATAAGATACTATCGCTATTTTTTAGTTGTGTTGTATTACGAAATAAGAATGAAATATACAGTAAAAATATTGTGCGAAACCTTTAACCAATTTTAAAATGACCCAAAACGCCAGTATTTAATTAAACATTAAAAGATGGGGCAAATTCGAGCAACATTTTCTTCTTGGTGTCTTTTGTCAGAATATTTGTATTCGGAAATATTGTCAACTAACATAAAATCATACAGTAGAAAGTTTGAACTTAACCTTGAATCGCAATTATAAATTGTTGTTAATTAAAGTATAAACTGTTGTGATTAACCTTGTTGACAATTCAAAACAATACTCGAATTAGAGGTCAAAGTTTGGTATAAAAAGCGGGGCAGCAGCCCATATCAGCAGACTTTGATCTCCAGTGCGAACTACCGAAAGGGAAAAGCCCCTCTGGCAGATCAAAGCTCTCATTTTAAAAAAGACCTATCAGTGCGAACTACCGAAAGGGAAAAGCCCCTCTGATCAGGCACGTTTAAAAAAGACCTATCAGTGCGAACTACCGAAAGGGAAAAGCCCCTCTGATCAGGCACGCCTTAAAAGTGAATCAGTGAAAATTAATAACGCCATAAGGCAAAGTGATATTTAAATTAACTACATATAAAAAGTAAACTACGTAACTAAATATTCAGCCAGACCAAACAATCTATTCGCCCGTCAGTCTAATTGTAACAGCCCTTCAGGCTAGCTCTCCCTCTCTCTCGCTGTTGTTCGTGGTTAACATTTTCGCGAGGAATATCCCAGGGGACTTACGAGATATGCATTCCCGAATATTTTGGTAATACTTACAACCTTCTATACTCAACCTGAAGTTAATAAACCAAGCCTTTTTTACACCGAGTGTTTCTATCCATCTCTCCCAACTACCTATATCTGAGCTCCGTCTTCTGAAAGAGCACAGCGCAACTACTGCAACGAAGTCAGGTCCATAGGCAACAAGCGGTAGGAGCGTATATGTGACAATATGGTGAAATCATTAACACAAAATCAAAATCTTTTAAATATCAGTTATTACACACCTTGAGTATTGTTATCAATAATAACTAATTAAAAACGGTAACAGATGTTTGAAGCAGCCAGTTGAATACAAACTTTATCAAAATGTTTATTTGGTGATAATAATAAAAAAAAACCATACCGTAAGTTTGACAGGGCGCTGCAAACAATTCAGAAGATATCAATTGTGTTTTTCCAAAGCCAACTAGAGTATTAGAGTGCTATAAATAATTTCGTCATAAATTTGATTAAATGATATACCGCAAACGAAAATATCGTTTATGGCCAGCTTTTATTTAAATTCAACCTGTGTGCGGCGAAGTTCGCCGATCGTTACCAGGCAACGAAGAAGATAAGCGAGGATTCCTTTTTAGCGTTCTCTGGCCATTGAGTGGGCCTTCTTGTCGTAGTTAATATTCGCTGGTGCTAGGTTTGTTTTTAAATAAAATCTTTACTTGCTAACTTTCAGGAAAACCGTGTTGCAAATTCCACGTTATATTTCTAGTCAATCGCATCACGTTTAGGATGTTTGATCCGCTTTGAATTTTTCTATTCAGTGAAAAAGCAAGCAAATAGGCGCCTTTTTTAATTCACCGGTTTGATGGCGTCTTTGTCATTTTCCTTAAGTCAGAATTACATTCACAACCGGTGTACTTAACGGAGACTATTAAATTTCTAGATAAGCGAAGAAAACTACGACAAACGAAATTTGGAAATTCGTCAAAGTAAAAAAATATAATTTAGGATTTGAGAACCAGAATTTAAATCATTAAAATGTTTTAGAACATTCAGGACGCAGGACGTACTATTTAAAGTTAAAGATTTTCTACCGTTCGTAAAAAAGGCTTGTTTTATTATTTTTCAAGCTTTCGATGAATTATCGCAAAATTTAGTGTGCCCCCCTATAGCAAACTGTCACCTTGTAGAACTTCTTTTATTTATTGAATAAAACTCCAGGTAACTATAGGGTTCTGTATTAATTATAGCAAGGAACATACAAGATAGTAACGCGACATAATGTATACCCTTATAATCTACGTACGCATATAAATGCGTCACTCAGTCTTCTCTCCCCTGGGTTGGTGTAGGTTCGTACTATATATATAATGTTACAATAACAATATCAATTCAGCAAGGTTGTCTTGGCCTTGTCACCCGCGTCGAGTATCTCGTTCATTGCAGTTAAACAATAATATTACGTGTAGTAGGTAATGTAAATAACCTTCGCCTAGACCTCGAAATATTCGGGTTGCCGTCACGATCTAATTTATGAAATACTAAGTGTTTTTCTAATACAGATGATACAGATGAAAGAAGGTAAATATATTATTTAAACAGTTTAAGTTTATTGGACCTTAAAGTAAACAAATGTTTTCCAGACTTAAATATAGCGATGGAAAAATAGTAATAAAATCTTACAATTAAAAAAGTAAATAACATCGACCTATTACAAAGATAAAATTGCATATGATTGTTTCTTAGCCGACTGTATATGTCACGTAGCTTCGTTACTGGACTGTATGCTGTGGAAGTACAAAAGGGCCTTCCTTGCGAGATCTAGTCGGATGTTGTATAATGGATGAGTACTTGCCTACAACAAAAATAATGTTAAACTTACTAGACTAACCAAACACTCCTAAGTCTTAGACGGGCATCAAATAATATATGGTTGCAACTAATCCAAATTACTAAACAATGGAAATATATACATTTAGGACTATCTTGAAACTGTATCAAAAATAAAAGAAACAGTACTTCTGATTCATTGCGATTACGTACCAATTCATTTCTATATGTTCCCAAGACGTGTTTTTCATCGAAAAAGTGTTGAGATACTGATAACCCACTGATAGCATAACAAGTATGGTAAATGTCCCTTGGCTTTCCCGGCTTATCTATCATTCCTCCTTGAGGGATTTGACAACAAAGTAGGATGTATTCTTGCAGGGCTCTTTCATCGAATAGGTGCCCTTGTGGTGTAATTCCATCTGAAAGGAAGGTTAAAAGTTTTGCACAAAATAATAAAATACCTAACTTGTTCCCACAAGCTATTTCAGGAAAACCCTAGTTGGTATTGGCTAATGTTATTTACTTTAGATAAAGTTTACCTTTAGCTAACAAAGTATACAAAAGCGGAAATGCACCACCTTGCCAGAAAGAATAACAACTGTCGACTAACTTATTGGTCCTCCCTTGAAATCCACCTTCTAATTTCATCTGTTTTTGGACTAGCCATCGCTAAAAAGAAGACTGCATTCAGTGTTTGTGTAATAGCACATTATAAATATAAAAAAATCAAATTTGGCATGTTTCTTGATACCTACCAATAGTGTCTGATTATCACACAAATGGCCCTTATTTAAAATGACTAAAGCTGCCAAACCACAAAACGCATAGCCCCCATGGGCTTCCAAACCCGGACAACCTGCAAAACCTCCTTCATATGTTTGACAACTGGAAAATAACAGAATAGTAATTAAAATTCTATTTTTGCAGTAAAAACAAAGTAAAAAATGTTAAAAATAATAGATGAGTAAAAGGTTCCACCCCAAATTAACAGATAGTGATGATGTACTTGTAATTTACGCTATTTTCGTTTTCTTATAAATTTATTCAAGATTTTGTTGATTTGCAGTTGTTACGAATGCAAGTGATAGTCTTAATGAATTTTATGCTAGTATGTATGGATGCCTAGATGAAAGTATTCCTAAGTATCAGATACGCAAGGATGTCTGTAGGCCTGTTTTTCCCTCATGGTATTCGCTAGACTTGGTGCGCAAAATAAAAGAAAAAAATAAATTATATAGGTTGATATTAAGAAGTAAGGCTAGTGTCTCGCAGCATAGCAAGTATCTAAATCTCAGAAAAGCAATAAAATCACAAATTAATCTAGAACACAGAGAGTACAAACGTAAAATTGAGTCAGATATTAATTCTGATCCAACTACATTTTGGCGGTTTCTGCGTTTCAAGTCTGGACGAACTGGGGTGCCGGGAGAAGTGAGGTATCAGAATGCTACTTCTTTGGGACCGGATGGTATTGCAAATGCTTTTTCGAGGTATTTTGAATCTGTGTTTCAATCAGGGGATGATTGTGAGCTGGACCAAGCATCTCTTAGCTATGGATCTTTTCAACTATTACTGACCTTGATGTCATAAACAATATTAAAAAACTGAAGCCAAAAAAATCAACGGGTAGTGACAACATACCTCCTTACATTTATAAAGGACTTTCTGAGTTTCTGGCTAAGCCCCTGGCTCACATCTTTAATCTGGCCGTACAGGAAACTCATTTCCCAGAGGCATTAAAAGTTGCTGTTATAACTCCATAAAAATGGAGATATGACAGATGTATGTAATTATAAATCCATTAGTTTAATCAATGTTTTGGCCAAATTATTTGAAATGATTTTGTTTGCGGGACTGT
>MU189436.1:18433-51825 GCA_016904865.1 Pissodes strobi | reverse complement strand
TTAGTGATTTGAAAACCGATACATCACATGGTTGAAGTATATGGGTGGCATTTGGCAAAATACAGTACAATATAATTTGATTTTGTACACAAAAATTATGGCCATCCAGTAATAACAAAATTGGCCATTTTATGTCATGTTCGTCTACCCACGGAAAAAAATGTTTGCGATGAAATCATAGAAAGTTGCGCTCGTCATCCAGCCGTTATCAGAACGTCCAATCCCTCGGAATGCATTTGTACGGGTATACAATCATAGGAGGAATGAATGCGCTTGAAGCAGAGAAAGTACAAAGTACAGTAATTGATTTTTTTCCGGATCACTTGCAATTTCGTAAAAATGTCGGTAATCTTTGGGATCCAAAATTTTGGCACTTTTAGGACAAGTCTGCAGACCTGTCTCAGTATCAGTAACAGAAGGGGTGGCCCCTAGCGGGCCTTGAACTTAGGCCACCACTTGAGCCCGGTCCGCATTAGAGAACCTCCAGGATGCCGGTCTTCCTTAAGAAAGCTTGCATTTCCTTCAGACTAACACAACGACGTACTGAATCTGGCTCGATCGGCGTCGTGCCAAAGATTCTAAGTCTCTCATCCACTATCTACACTCCCCCTCCTCTTCAATTTTCAGCAGAGTCAGGTGTCGTATAAGCCTATAGTATCCTGTGTAAAATCCTACCAGGGCCCTGCTCCCTGCAGTCATTCCTAGGTAGGCACAACTCTTCGCGGGCCCATGTATCATGTAGTGTGTCCCATCCCCGGAGCCGTCCGCCATACCTCTTCGGCCCGACTCTCCGTCCAGGCCTCCAAGGCTCTTTCGCGAACACTCTGGGCGATCCCCACACAGGGATCAGGCCCTAAGTATCTGCGTGCGGAGCCTGCCCTGACTAAGCCGACAGCGACAGCGGCCTTGTTCACCCGTACACTCGAGTGCCCTGGTACCCAGACCAGCGTAACCTTTTCAAGCTTTACAAGTTCAGTCAGCCATCCTCTACACTCCCTTACCAACAAGGAGCGCATGCGGACCTTGCTCTCGGGGCAGAATAAAATCCTCCCGCCACCGATATTGAGCCTTAACAACTCCCAGACCCCCATCATGATCGCAAAAAGACTCAGACTAGCCCATCCCAAGACCCCGTGCTTCCCTCCATCCAATCCTCATTCATAGAGAAGAGGAAGTTTAGCCCCTAGTGGAAGCCTATCTCAAGGACCATCGCGTCACCTGGCATACCCAGGATGGTTAGGTACCCAGACAAGCCTTGCCATAGACCTCAATGACCATGGCAGGAGTCATTGTCCCTCCACATCCTCACATCAGTCAATCTCATGGCTGCTCTAGCCGCCTCGTGCCACACCCAGTCCACCGACGCGACGGAGGCAATCCTACCAACGTCTCCAGGGTCCTTGTGGTCGCAGTCCTCATGGCCCCGGTGATGCAGAGGCATGCAAGTCGCTGTAATTTGTCCAGCACTAGTCTGGACGCCGTTTTCATGGATTCTGGCCACCATACGACCACTACGTGCATGAGCATCGGAGCAATCATCGTCCTATAGATCTATATCATAGTTTTCGGCCCAACTCCCCAGGTACCCCACAGCACCCTACGGCAAGCCCACAGAGCGCTGCCGCGGTCTTCGGCCGAATGTGTTCCTAAAAGGTCAGTTAGGAGTCCAACCAGACCTGTCTCGTCCGCATTATAAAGTCTGCTTAGCTCATTTAGTATGTCTGTGTAATTCTCATGCTGCAAAATACTTATGTAATTCCCGAAACCAATCTCTAATGGCTTCCTCCGTAACTCATGCTGGAGACTTAGATATATAATTTCAATATTTCGATGTCTTTGTAAAACTAATTTTAACTCTTTACCGCCAGGTCTGTCATCCACAAATGGATTTTCTCTTTGGACTGTTTTTACAACACGTTGGACAAAGTCCTTTACCTCATCAAAGTGCATAGGAAATCCCAGAATTGGTTTTGAAATAATACAATTTTCTAATAGATTTTCTTCGTCCCCTGTTAAAATTGGGGCGGGGCCCATTTTTCGGACTAATGGAATCTTCCCTTTTAACTTGTTAAAGAGTGTGCTTTTTGGTATTCCATAACTTCTGCTTGCACCATTAATCGAAAGTGTGTTCTGTTTCACCTTTTTCAGAGCTTCTTTAAGGATATCATCAGAATACTGGAATATCCTATATTTCTTTCTATCATCCTCCGACCTGCCAAGTAATTCAAGAAAATTATTAATAGATTAAGGACCTACGGTAGGGGTATAGCTCACTAAAAGCACAAAATTACCTATATTGGCCTATTACTTTATATTTAGATTTGCAAGCTCATTGACTGGGACAGCATGAGCCAATGAATAAACGCCAACTTAAAGGCCGTTCATTTATTGGACACAGCAATTGATCTAAAATTTTCAATGAGAAATATTGATCCACATTTAAAGATGTTGTTTTTAATGTCTATAATGTTTCACGTCTTTATTTTCCTGACCCGGTGAATGAACATATTGTTCATTCATGGGGGAAAGCAAGGGATCCAGTGAATGAACGACATATTTTCCATTTTTCCCGCCAATACACAAATCTTTGTAAATTTTTTGCAATATGACTTTTCAAATATTAGAGAGTTGCCCCTGAATGTAAGGTAAGATCTAATATTTCAGTTATATGGTGCCCCTTGTCATTTCTCGGCAGCAGTAAGAGCCTGGCTAAACTTCCATCTTAGAGGAAAGTGGATTGGGCGGGGTTCGAGTGAAGGTGGCATATTTTCAGATGGGCCGCCGAGGTCCCCCGAACTCACACCTCTTGATTCCTTAATATGAGGACGAATTAAGGAAAACTTAATTCAGAATCTTATTCAAGTAAAACAGGATATGACAAGCATGTAAAGAAATGCCACCCGATTATATCAGCAATGCTGTTTGCCGGTTTAAACCTTATCAAGTGCATTCAAAACCATGGTGGTTCTTCCAAAATTTGTTTCTGAGGTACGTTAGTTAAAACAAATATTTTCCATAATGTTTTTCTCTGCTTTCCTGACGCCCTGTATAACAAATACATTTTTTTTCAATGCCAGTCTTACTTTTATAACAAGCAAAACTTTTTATCAAGAATAACTTTTTCTCGTAAATCAAAAATAAAAAAAGTTTTTGGTAACCAAATCTGGGCAGACGCTGTACATTTAATACATAATAATATGTAAAGTTTTAATCTATAATAATTTCTGGTTATATCACCAAAAAAATCATCTATTGTATAAAATGCCTTTTCATATAGATAATTTTTAATTAAAATTTTCAGTTTAATAACTGGTAAGTTTCTAATATTTAAAGGAAAAGCATTAAATTTTTTTATAAGCCTAAATGCAACATTTTTTTTGAATGTATGAAAATTTACACCTCTCTGATAATAAGTCTTGTTTGCCCCTGGTATCATGATCATGTAATCTTTCACAATGTAGAAATCTGAAATAAGCCCATATTATTTTTACAAATATTACTGCTTCAAGGATATACAAACAAATTACAGTCATAATCTTTCTATCAACGAAGACCCCTTTACAGCTTTCTCTATATTTCATACTGTATATTGTTCCTATGCATCTTTCTGGCAAAATCAAAATCCCTTCAATATCAGAGCATCCTCCCCAAAATACTACAGCTTACTTTACTCTAGAGTTCACATTGGCATAGTAAGCTGATAAAGCTGTTCCTTCCGATATATGCTCTGAAATTACTTTTAAAGCATAACAAAATTTACAAATATTACTTTCCAATCCAGTCTTCTATCTATTGCAGCATTGAAGCAAAATAGCTGTTTTCATATCGTATATTTAGTATTATTTATTTATTTAGTATATTCAGGTTTGCAGATTATGTAAACTCTTAAATACCTTAAACTACAATTTTTATTATCCAATGAAAATAACGATATTTCATTATTCTAGTCAAATTTACCATTCGATTATATTTTCTGAGTTATTAAATTTATCGCTACCAATCCCGTAAATTTTTCAATCCATCTTAGATAGTCATTAATTATTCTGCGACTTAGAAGTGCAGAAATCTTATTAAGTGCTATTCCTAGGGGAGACCGGGGCTAGTTGACGCACCGGGTAAGTTGACGCACCACAATTTTCTTCAAACCAAAACATCTGACAACACTGTAACCCCACATGTTCTTTGGCCGAGATCGTTGCGCTATCGCGAACGTCGTTTGTTTTCAGTTCGTCTCTATCATTCGTAGAGTGTGTGTTACAGAAATTCGTGTTTTTGCTCTCGTAAGTAAATATTTAGTACGTAATTGATTTTATCATAAAACATTTATTTTTAAAGATATGAAAATAATTTTTTGTCATACGCTCTCAAAAATAGCTATTTTACGGACTTAGTTAAGTCCGTAAAATGCTTATTTTTCGGCCAAGTCCCTAAAAGTCATCATGGCAACCTTTACCGACTATTCCAAAATTCCTTAGAATTCGACCAAACTGTCGACGCGACGCGACGCCGACGGTTTGAACGTTTGTGATTGTAATTTAAGCTACTATTTGCCTCAAAATACATCTTGGGTAAGTAAGTATTTAGTTTTTTAAATAAGTATTTTCTTTTTCGTGGAAAAATTTAGCAATACATCTTCGTTTATAACGAGTACGCCATTTTCGTATTTCCATTCATTAAAAGCATCATATTCTTTATGGTAAATGGCACGAGACTTCACAGGCAGTAAATCCGACACGATTTCTTTGGCCTTATTAGCAATAGATTCCGGATTTTGGAACATTTTAAAATTTATGTGACTCTGACAAATTTCGAATGACATGACAAAATTATCGGAAGTAACTGCACAAGTGCATCAAAATTACCGATAATTTTGCATGACAGCGTGTTGTCTAAAAACTGCATGAGTTCATTTTCATATTTTGAGAAAGGGCCCGACACCGAAGGTGGAGGGCTCTTTTTCCAAAATATGAAAATGATCGAATGCTGTTTTTCTAAGACAACACGCTTCGAATGCAAAATTATCTGGTTATTTTTATGCACGAGTGTAATTCGGGGGAATATTTCCCGAATCAGGACATGGTTTCAAAAAATACATTTTTATTCTCTTTTTTTAATTCAAAAACGTACATGTAACTGTAAACAAAAGAAAGGGACGCTAAAATACGATTTTTTAATCCGAAACGAGACATTTTTAATAATATATTATTATATTCACTTGACTTTGACGTTATTTATAAATCGTTGCTGTCATCGTAAGTTTACAATGGAATTACTATAGATCCGTACGATGCAATTATCGCTGTGCTCTTTCGGTTTCTACAATGCAATTATCGCTGTAATTTTCCGAGAATTGCAATCATCTAATGGAATTTTTTATACATGAGGGAAATATTCAAATAAACAAAATTGTTCTACGATGTCAATTTCTAAGCTAACTTTTTGGAACATTATTCTTTAAATAATTATGGAAAATTTGCAAATTTAAGCGTTCTGAGGGATTGTAAAAAGCGTATAACAAAATTTTGGGAGCCCATGACAAAAAATTAGTGTTTGTCACACGTACCTAAATTAAGTTTTTGAGGACTCATCTGCTATTCCGGACTCGGCTTCGTCCTGAAAAACTTCATTTTAGGTACTTGTAACAAAAATAACTATTTTTGCATTAGAACGCTCAAACCCTCTCCTATAAAATACGTTTGTCAAATTTTCATTATATTGAAAAGTTTTTGTTCAATATGCACAAAAGCCCAAAATTGTACCCTGGGTTATTTGACGCACTCCAGTCGAAGCTAGTTGACGCATAGGTTCTTATGTAAATTAACTTGTTAATACCATTATTTAACTAATTTTAGCACCATGCGAAACTATATACGAACAACCAATAAGGGTAACACTCCGCCAGATATCATGCTAAGGGCAGTCAGAGAAGTTAAATTGAATAACAAATATATACGAGCGACAGCAAGAGATTTTGATATACCAGAGGCAACTTTAAGACGATTTTGCAAAAAGTTTACCCACGAAGAACTTGAAAGTGATTCTTCTCAACCAACAACTAGTGTTGGATATGGTCGGGTTCGCCAGGTAGGCATATCTCAAACTAATTTTTTTTTGATGTTCAAAAACAACCGAATTGCGCGGATATTTTCGAATATATGCAAAAAAAATTAAAAACAAAGTTTCCTTGACTAATATACATATTTATAGCATTATTTGGTATTGCGCCAACTTACCCTGGGTACTGCGTCAACAAACCCCGGAATGGAGTAGGTTGACGCGCCCTGACATTTTTTTTTCAAAAATTTTTTGTGTCCAATATAGGGGTAGATTTGGATTCATTTTTAATCACAATCGGTAAACAAACCCTTGAGCTTTCCAGGAAAATTTCAAGCATTTATTGTTTAACTTTGTCCAGTCTCAATAATTAAAAAAAGTGCGTCAACTAGTCCCGGTTTCCTACTTACAACAGAGATAAAGAGTTTAGAATATAGCAAACCTCTGTGAGTTACAAAGATACGACATTAATCTTAATAATCGCGATTTTTTCGGAATCGTTTCGCTAGTGCGCGTGCAAAAGGAGACAAGTCTGAAAAAGTGCGTTTTGAGTTAACTACGTCAAACAGGTCATTGCATAAAAAGCTATTTGTGTGCCGAAGGAGATAAGTTATATATGTATAACTTTGCGCATTTTTTGGTGTAGTGTAATATGAGACAACTTTTTTTTAATGTGCAAAGGCTGCTATCTTAAGTTATCTCGACTAACACTTCGGAATTGTTTAGTGAATACGGAGTCAACGCGAGTTGTCTCCTGATGCACTAATATTTCCTGAAGTTGTCTCTCTTTAGTTTTGTTTGCGGTCTGAGGACGTGCGTTTTAGATCTTGTTAATGCTTAGTATTGTGGTGATATATAGGATAATATAAGCTGTATTGGATATTCTGAGCGTAGCTCGGTGCGTAGTGCTTGTGAGCTGTGGTAGCAACCTTTTATAATACAGGAAAACAGTGATAATATAAGCAGAATTGGATAATCTGTGCGTAGCTCGGTACGTAGTGGTTGTGAGCTGTGTTAGCAACCATTTATAATACAGGAAAACAGTAAAAGGAAATACAAGAGAATCAAGGAGTATTCAACTTTAAAAGGAAAATTAATAAGAGGCCATAAATGTACAGTTCTAGAAAAATGTAGAAAGAAATGTACAAAGAGAATTGATAATGAACAACGGTACAAAATATTTGAGGAATATTGGAAATTAGGAAGCTTCAACAAGAGAGTGGCATTTATTTAAGACTCAATTTAAAAAAAAGAAAAGAAAACTCAGAAGATTGGTGCTAGGCAAGAGATTGTAACTATAAGTACCATTTAAAACTAAATGAAAATTTAATAGAAGTGTGTAAAGTGTGTTTTAAAAAACCATTTGATTTATCAAACAAATTTATTGAAACGGTTATAAAAACGACTCTCATCACAGGCACAACATTGGACGATGCGAGGGGTCACCATCCACCAAAGAACAAAATTGAAACCGACAGAATTGAACTAGTTAAGAAGCACATCCCCTCAATCCCGGCATATAAGAGCCATTATTGTCGCGAGCGAACAACAGATCGAACATTTTTGCCGTCTTTTTGTACTCTTACAAGGATGTATGAGGAATATAAAATTTGGATATCACCTCAAAAGCCTGTCAGCAAAAAAGTTTACAAATCTATTTTTCATACAATGAATATATCCATAAAAAAATGGAGTAAGGATACCTGCCAAGAATGCGACAAAAAGCAATGTATGATAAGAAATGCCAAAACTTATAGAAAATGAAGGATTGACAAATGAATTGCGCAAACATCAACTAGATGCTAAAGAAGCATATTCCGCGAATGAAGAGGATAAGGAATAGGGAAAGCTGAGCTGTTTACGTTTGATTTGAAGCAATGCCTGCCGATGCCCCTAACCACATCAGTGGTGTTTTATAAGCGGCAACTATGAACCTTCAACTTAACAATGTATGATTGTGTCAACAACAAAACTACATGTTGTAGGTATCTGGTAGAAAACATTATCTGGTCGAGGTGCAAATTAGATTAGCTTTTGTTTGTATAAAGAGCTTTTGACTCTACCATCAAATATTAAACATATAACCCTTTATTCTGATACGTGGCCAGAACAAAAATGGTCACATAGTGGCGATGTTTATGACTTTGATGCAGAATTTCAATTTTCAGATAATAGATCACAAGTTCTTAATACCAGGACACACGAGAATGGAACGTGACACCATTCACTCAATTATTAAGAAAAATAAGAAACATGATGTATGAGAGCCTTATCGAAAAGCCCAGGGACTGGTTTCAACTGGTACGATCATGTGGCAAAAAACTCCCGTTAAAGGTACAGGAGATGAAAAAATGATTTATCGATTTCGCCTTATTACTAAAATCGTGTCTACAAGCTAGAGAAGTGGATGATCATGGAAATAAATTTGTATGGAAGAATGTAAGATTGATTCGCTATGAAAAAACATTCGGTATAATTTTCTACATGAAAAGCCATAACGAAAATAAACCTTTTGAAAAGATGTCATTTTGGAGGAGAGGTCGAACTACTCATCCTGTAGATTTACCGAAATGCAGATATCCAAACTGTATATCAGAGGAGAAAAAAAAGAATTTAATCGAATTACTGCCTTACATCGACGAAGTGATTCATAGCTTTTATGAGAAACTGCCTACTGAAAAGAATGTTAGGGATAATTTGCCAGATTTAGATGAAGTATCTTCGGATGATGATTAGTGTAAAATGGTTTAAGTTTAATTTTTTTTGTGTATTTAGAGTTATCTTTGTTTTTTTCTTAAACGAACAACTTTTTCTTCTTGTTAAGGATGATTTTTTATACTTCACAGGTAAATAAAAGTTTTGCTACAGAAACTTTAGTTTAATTCATTATGATTTTTTTTCAAAATTCAATAAAAAATTGGACCTATTTTAAACTCCATAAATCTCAGTTCTACTGTTTTCTACTTGCCTCCCTTTACACGCGCAAGAGCGGTTTATTTACTGGGTGCGGTCCATTTACTGGTGCTTCTACCCTATGGTACTTCTGTAGAGTATGGGATTAGCAAGACTTTTTGTTCACGAATATTTAAAGTGCGGTTCTCTAATTTGTTGTCGAGTGTCGTATTGGTGAATACACCACTGACCGATATTCGACCTTGACAACCTACGATGCTAAAATAGTTATTTATGCAACAAGTGTGTAAAGTGAATCTTTTTTTATGAATGGGAATATTGTCGCATGAGCCGTAGACGAATGCGACAATCCCATGAATAAAAAAAGGGTACTTTACATATGAGTAGCATACAAAATTTTTTCTACTATCGAAAAATATATGAAAAAATTAAAATAATATTATATTACTTTACGCACTAGTGCGTAAAATATATTATTTTATGCACTGTCCTAAACGTCAAAAAATATGTCAGTAAACGTCAAAAAATATGTCAGCTTTACTTTACGCATTAAAAAGGCCTATTTTACGAATCTTAGAGAGTGCGTAAAGTGAGTATTTTACGCACGGTATTAGAAAAAACTGTTTATAATTAGAGTATTCGGTGCCTGAATGATTGCTCTCCATGCATGGCCCCGATAATGGGAGGACAGTTCCATTTACTTTCAAATTTAGCGGGGATCTGAAGCCACTCTTCTTTAGTGTCTGTAACAAAAAATAAATTAATAAATACAAAGATGAGAATAAAAATAAAGAAAAAAATTCATAAAAATGTAAAAACTGTAGTAACAAAAGCTAACAAAAAAGTTTTTCTGGCACGGGTATAGTTAACCTTCATACAGGTGCACCAAAATTACTAATTTTATTTTGTGTTAGGGAAGACCGAAGGAAGAAGCAAGTGCAGAAGTTACTTCCTCAGTTACCGCCGCAGTTACTATATCTGCTGATGATGAGTCACGAGTACCCACCGTTCGTTCTTCAAGTAGTAGTAGGATGCAAAAAACGAACACTAAAGGAGAGGCAGCAGAAGAAAATCCTGACTCAAAGATAATGGGTGAAGCGCTGGAGCTCTTGCAGACATCGGTAAATACCGCGAATGATCCGTATTATACATATGGATTAAACCTGTCCACAGAACTAAAAAAATATGACGAGCGCACATTGGCGCATGTCAGACGAGCATTTTCAAACATTTTATTTGAAGCAGATTTAGGACTACTTTCTGCTCCTACACTGTATAATAGTACGGTACAACCTCATCATTTCCCGCCTACATCAAATCTCACATCACCCACGGATATGGTAAGTACTTCTCGTAGCTATTTAACTCACACTTCTCCTACCACGCCCAGCCCTCTACAGACTCCTCCCCTGCATGAATCACACTCCCACTGTAAATCAAACTCTCTAACCAGTTATTCTGCTGTTTCCTCTGCCCAGAATTGCGAGTAAGACATGCTTTTTCAGCAACCACTAAGTACATCAGCAAATACCACTGAAGAAGACATTGACCCAGATAAAACTAGACTTTATCTGGGACATTGATGTAACATCTAGTATCTTTTTAAAACTCTGAACTATATTGTTTGTGTAAACTACAGTGCAGCGCATGTATATGATGTGAATCCCAATTTTGTATTTTTATAGAATAATAAAGATAAAATAACAATATTTTTTTTATAATAAGCCCAATAAACTACAAAAAAAATGCGCGTGCAACTCTGTGCACGTAATACGTAATAGAAGTGAAACTTATTTAGCACTACTTCTTGTGTAATGTAATTTGTAGAAAAAAAATATTGCTTTTTTTTCAAAAAATAGCAATCTAAAATTACTCTCAACAAACCCAAAGAAATTTCACTTCAAAAAAGTTTAACACTTATTTTTCGTCGTAAGTACTAAAAAGTTAAAAATAATTTCTTTGCCAAATAATTACTTTTAAAAGAAATCATGTATGACTGCAAAAAAATTAAAACTACTTTGTGAGTAAAAGTAAAAATTGCATTGTGAGTTAAAGAAGTCTGCAAAAAAAGTTCATAATAATAAAATATTTCTTTTTGCATATTCCTTAAGCGACTCAATTAATGCATCACAAACTTCTGGAATAATTCTTGATATGGTACTCTTCAATATTCTGAAGATATATTGTAAACTGGTGTACGAATCGCCTGTGGCAAGCAATCTCATCGTGACTGCCAACCTTACTCTTAAAGTTACCACTTCTCTCATATTGGTGAAGTCTTCCTATAAAATATACAAAATACAATATATTCGTTTTATCTTCAACTTCACGCATATCACTTAACTGGCATTCGTGCATATTTACCAAAAATTATCGATAATTTTCATTGCACTACTTGTTATGCTACTATTGATACTTTAATCTCACCATATAAATCATTTAGACTTGGTATTAGTAAATTCCATTTTTATTTAAAACGCTTATTTACCACAAAACTAATTATAAATCTATAATTTCCCAGAATTTAAGTTTTTTTATTTAAATATATCAGATCTAAGCGCTGCAATAACGCAACAACTAAAGCAATAATAAAAGGCATGCAGCAGCTACTCGTTTCTTGTACCATTGAAAAACAAACCGTTACAACGAATAAAAATACTAACAACGAATTAATACTGTAAATCTTGCTTATTGTTAATATTTCTCTCTATTAATATCAAATTAAAAAGTAAAAGTATATTTAAAAAAGGAACAAAAGTTATAGTTGATCAAAACATAAGAGCTGAATACAAATATTTTTAAATAAAAATAAGGGATAATTTTAATCACTACATCAAATCTGGTTACCACAACTGAGAAGTGAAAGAATAATATTCAGAAATATGTAAAATAACCCTAGAAATGTAATCAAAATTAAAAATATAGCTGTATAGAGAGCTTAAAACAAAAGCTGTACTTAACCAAGACACACAAAACTCAATAGAAACATTCAAATAAATGTAAACGATATATCTACAAAGTGGTGTGAGCTTAGCGAGTTTTATCTTTCTTTTCCTTGCGTTAGACATCGAAACACCTCTGAATCTGCTGTTGAGATATCCCAAGTTATCCTAGCTGGTATGGAAGCTTTCAGTCCCTCTTCTATGAAACGTATCTCAAACAGAAAAAAGCATGGTTTGGTAAAAACTGCTCAAGAACGATGAATGCTAAAAATGTCGCCTACCGCAAATGGTGACTAGACGCCACACCCGAAATATATTCATTGTAACTAGAAACCAGTGTAAGCAGCCCATTCACGAGAATAAGGAGGGCTATAACGAGCAGATCAAAAACAAGCTTCTTAACTGCCCTAACGGATTGAGATCCTTTTGGTCAGTTGCCAAAGCTGACAATCAGGGTTTCCCAAATACGGCAATCCCACTACTGACCAAAGATGATGGCTCAATAGCGAAAACGGCCAAAGAAAAAGCGAACATTCTTGCCAAAATGTTTGCCTCAAATTCTACCTTAGATCCCCAAGGAAAGACTCCCCAACTATCTCGAGGGCAAATTCATCAATGCCAAGTCTGGTATTTCGCTAACGCGAAGGAATACTTACAGGCTTATAGACACCAATAAGACCACTTGGCCGGATGCCATTCCCGCAATAGTGTTTAAGAAACACAGATCAACGGCAGATCTCCTAACTTACGTGACCTACCTGTAGACCAAAGCCATCAAGAGCTACGGCGAATCTCCTGCAGTAGCTCTCGATATATCCAAAGCATTTAGTAGGGTGTGGCATGATAGATTATTACGCAAATTGCCAGCATATGGACTACCACTAGCACTGCTTCTATGGCTTTCCAATTTCTTAAGGGAACGAAGCATCCGAGATGATATTGATGGACACCTCTCGGATAAATTTAAAATCAATACCGCAGTTCCTCAAGGGCGCATATTATCTCCCACACTGGACACTTTTCATGCTCTATATCAACAATCTCTTAGACAGGACAAACAATTCTATTTACAGCTCTGCAGATGACAACACTATTATCTCCTCATTCGTGTTGCAGACTCCAATGACCGCTGCTTGCTCTCAACGCGAGCGATAAAATCAGATTGCTGCCATCAATGCCCTGGATATTTCTGCCTAAAATGAAGTATCTTTTTTTAATTTGGTTCAGCCGTTTTTACGTTACTTAGTTTTATAGTTTCATTGAATTTGCATTATCTTGACCTACGCTGCCATGATTACTGCATAGAAATCAATAACTTTTTGAATAGCGTATGGTAACGTAAATCCAATGCAACTATAAATTTAAGAACCGTCTGAACCAAATGTCAACTTGTACGGCATATTTGAAATCAGAAAAAAAAAGATCTTTCAATTTAGCCAGAACTATACAGGGTATTCCATTAAAAAATATATAATGTATAATTTTCGTCCGTATATACGCAAAATTACCGGAAATTCGAATACAGGTTTGGAAAGGAAACAAAATTTCCTGTATGTCCGCTTTCTTCTTTTTCCCGTATGATAAACAATAAAAAAAGTTACATTGGGTGCTTGTTTATACGAAGTACAGGGTAGAAAAGAAGAAGGTAATTATGTTGGAAATTTTGTTAATACATTTTTTCCGGCATTGGAAGTTCGTGTCTTTTAAGATTTTGTGATCATGACATTCGTTGCTAGGCAACCGTTCTCTCTCAGATTCTGAAAATAAAGTTTGCCCACATAAAGTGAGAATTGTTGAAGTCATTTTGAGCAAATGGTGGGTCTGCTAGAGCTCCCGATATGAATGTTATAGAGCATGTGGAGTAGAATAAAATTGAGGCTGAATCAGTCATGCATAGTGTTGTAAATGGATATATTTCCACCGGTAATATTTCCATGGAAATGGAAACATTGCAAATTTCCAAAGGCCTACTGGAAATATTGGAAACATTGGAATTATTTCATATCCGTATTAATCAGAGCCAAAATAATTGACTTAAAACAATATCCATTTGTGAATTGCTTGAAATTGTAGAAGGAGACCATACACCATCCAATTCGCTGCTAAGGCTTTTAGTGATATTAAGAAAGTGGTCCAAGAACATCTTTCACCGTCATCCCCGCTCAACAAAGGGGAAAATCTACATTAATGGAGTTAATAGCTAAAAGAAAAACTGAATTTCTTCTTCCTATTCATTATGCTGCAGATTTACTTCACCCAAAATCACAAGAGGCATAGCTTGAGGAAACACAAATCTTCTCTTATTTTTTCCTGTCTTTATTTGAAGAGATAATATAACATAAACTGAGAATATTTGTTACCGCCATTGGACAAGTGTGATACATCGTTGGTTTTGGGAGATCAAAGGCTTCTAAAAATGAATTAAAAAATCCAGGTCCGTATTTAAAAAATGAAGTTGTTGGTAGGGGTCCGGAAACGAAACGTCAGATTTAAAATTTGATTCTGCCATTTTATAAAGGACAAAAAGTCAATAATAATGTTAAGTTTATGTTATATTATCTCTTCAAATAAAGTCAGGAAAATATAAAAATTAAATAGCTGCTTTTCGTTTCTTTACGAATATCTCCGGAACTATTCGGAATTTTTCAAATTTCAAAATTGCATTTTGTGGGGCATCAAATTGCATAACTTTGTCTTAATTTAACCGACTTCGTATCTATTACGGTTCCTGAGATCCCCATGCATGCACTCGAATTTGTAGCACCCTGTATATCCGGACATTTTACAACACTACATGCATTATTTCCGATATACAGTTTTCTATAGTGCGAATATCATTAGTATAATGAGTATGACTAAATGAAGAAAATGGTTTATAACATTTTATTGCAGACCCTAATCGCTCTAATACTTACGGTATAAAATACTGAGCAAGCAATTTTTCACCTAAGTATGGGGCAGCCTAATATGGATCGCTAGAATGATTTTGGCGAAACAAATTTTTGGATTTTCATGTAAATTTTACTATCCACACTTGTATTTTCTTCTGTTTTCAGAAATATATAATATGTCTGTATCTGCTGTTGCTATTTTTGAAATATTTGATAACAAATATCCTAAAATATCCCTGCAAATGTCCATCTATAAATCTTGAAATATTTATTATCAAATGATTCAAACATGGCCACAGCAATTGTAGGCATATTATATATTTCTGAAATCAGAACAAAAATGTCTTTAAAAACACAATAGTTCGTACATAATTGTTAGTAGTTTTACCATGCTTATTTGTCCGTTCCTAGTGGTTTAAGATGAATCCTCTACTCTTGTATTTAAATTTTTTTTGTCTAGCTCTAAAAATAAAGGCTGTAGAGGAGTAGTAAAATAATACGGGAAAACCATGTACCCCCTAAGGATCGTAAGGAATACAGGTAGTCTATGCAAGACGAGGAATCGTTCACTCAAGTCCTTCCCGAGTGCCCGACGGCCCAGCATGTTGCTGAATCCGGATTACTTAAAAGCTGAATTATTAACTAAAAAAGTGGATGCACATCGATAATAACTTACGTGCACGTTATATCCTGCCCGCGATGTAACTTATATTTTCAATTTGCTGAATTGGAGATAATTATATGATCGGAAACTTTCTTCTGGCGAATACTGAGAAAGCTGCTTACCTAAACTTTTTAGTTGCAATATTTTGGCAACAATTAAATCCTCCCTATTGACGTTAAACTTGTTTTAGAAAAATTACATTTATCTCATAATTTCTCTTTTCAATATGACTAATTTAAACATGCAACAAAACTCCATATATTATACGTAAGATCTTATCGATTTGCTATATTATTCGTATGTATGGAAATCTCTCTTACATCAGCATCTGTCTGATGTAGCAGTAATAATAATGAGAATCTCTTCTTATTTCTCCAGTAATTCCCCAAAAATACTTCAGCAAGAAACATAAACGATTTTGTATGTCTAATTTACCAACAGCAATGATCACAAAGTGTTGATTGAAAAGTGATATATCTAGGGTTGATATAGTCCCATGGGATAATGTCAGCAGGATTAGTAGCTATATTCTAAGAAAGCTCGACTTACGAGAAACACTACAGCCAGTGGCTGTTGGTACTTTCTACACTTTTTTCATATATGCTGGTATTACGGAGGTCAAGCTGTTCTTGGTAATAACTCTTCTTATCTCATCAATTTAATCGGAAACTATGAATAAGTAAGCAAGAATCCTCAAAGCAAGAGGTTATTGTAACTCAGCTAGAACTTGAACTAGAAGAAAGAGCATCAGCACAATAAGAATTTTTTAAATTCCTGAACCAATCTATCTATGGTAGCATAGAATTGTAGAAATAGTTATTTATGCAACAAGTATGTAAAGTGACCCTTTTTATGAATGGGAATATTGTCATAAGCATGAGCCGTAGGCGAATGTGATAATCCCATGAATAAACAAAGGGTACTTTACACATGAGTAGCATACAAATTTTATTCGACTACCGAAAAATATATGAAAAAATTAAAATATTATTAAAGTGCTTTACGCACTGCATTAAAAAGGCATATTTTACGAATCTTCAAGAGTGCGTAAAGTGAGTATTTTATGCACGATAGTAGAAAAAATATATTTGGTACACACACTATAAAATACCTCATGCATTGCTCTGCATATTGCTACTACATTTGAACTAAAAATTATCCAACGATCTTATCGCTTTTCTACGTCAGATGTTACCATTGTTTTGTCACTAACTGAGATAATTTAAACAGATTTTTCTTTTGATATCCATATTTACATACATCGCCCGAAAACTAAGCAGCAATAGACGTCGCCGTCGGTTAATGAGTTAGGTTACTAATAAGGACACCGACTAATTCAAGTTCATTCAATGGCCTGAATAGATATTACTCATCGGTACTGACGTAAAACAGGTCGTCATTTTATTCAAAAGAATACTTACTATAATTCTCAAGAATTTGAGTGTTTCCTGTTATCTAAATCTTCAGATGTATACGTAATTCGATAACAATTTTTGAATTAAACCTACAGCTATGAGAAAATTTTCATATTAATGTTAAAATTTCTTAGGATGTTCGATCTATGATGTGGATGTGCAGTGACATAAGGATTCATGTAGTACTAAAAAAATCGAAGTGAGCGGAAACTTTGCATATACTTTTACTTTTATTATGCTAATAATGTGTAGTCCCCACCGATATCTTGTTTGCATTTCAAATTATTCAAGGTCAAATGTCACAGAAATTGTTTTTTCCTGTATGTCCTATGACTTCTTGGTCATGTAAGAAAAGAAAGATTTAAAAAATTATCTTCAAAAAATTGTATATACATATTTAGAAAATGACAGGGTAGAAGTGCATCCGTCTCCACACAACCTCAGAGGTAGGAGGGTAGGATGTAGGAAGCATTACCTCCTATAAGTAAGGCCTGACGGCTTACGCGTGACGTCATCCAATCTAGTCAAAAGCTATTTACAGGCGTATATTGAAATGTGCAATTTCTTTTAAAAAATTTCACAGTTAAGAAAACTTTAGATGCAAAAATCTCTAAAAAAAATAGGAACTTTTTTGTGTGTAAATTTAACTTTTTATCATGTATATATGTAAGATATGTAGTTTGATACGTAATTGGACTAATATTACTTTAAGCGCGACTATTAAAAATAACATATAAATAACATTTAAGGGCTCCGTTTAAAGCTCAGCCCTTAGACGCGCCTCATTCGATTTTTTTAAAGGAAAATGAAATTTCAAACCACGAACTTTTCAATATCTAGTTTATCAAAATAGGTAGGCGGTAAAATGTCACTATAGGTATAAAGATGTCATAGTAGATAATAGTAATGTCAAATTTGCTAGTGTGTTTTCTCCTCGGTTTTCTCCATCCCAAGGACCCCTCAATATATAAATAGAAAATGATGACAAATTCCTAACAAAACCTTTCAGAGCCTCTATAATAAAAGAATTAAATATTTTCAGTTTATTTATTTATTTCAATATTTTCAATAGAATTACTCTAGTACAATAGGTGTTAAATATTGTCCTGTAACTATTGATAAGCACATTAATGCTTAGTTTTTAAAGCAGCCGTCCCGTATGTGCCTTTTATGTTCTTTGACTATTTAGTACCTACATACATATGCCTAGTATAATTACGGCAAAATGCCCTTATTCTAGTCTAAAAAAATAGCAAAAGCAAACCATATAATCTAAGGAAAATGCAAAAGAGAAATGACAAACACAAAATAGTATCTCATCACAAAACTAGGCCAGATACTATAAAGCATAAATGTAATATTGTTTAATACAATTGTATGAAAACTTGGGTGTGTTCCAGAAAGTATTTTTTAAAGCTGTTTTACAGGAAACGAATTTTTTGTCTTAGCCAATTTTATTTGAAACGGAATTTTATTATAAAGTTTTGGGCCCAGATGTCTAACCAAATCTAACCAATTTAACATTTTGCTTTTCTATAGGTGATGGAAAAACAGCCTTTAAACTAAGGGAATAGTACCGGAAATGCTTAACAATATAAATTGTATACCGAAATATACAACGATATATTACCTACAATTTTTACGTACAAAAGTCCAGAAATAGTTGGATTTAAGAAAAATGCGAGAAAATGACGGCAGACATTAACGTCAATCGTCCAATTCTCGAACTAATCATTTGCGGTGTTGCCTCATTTTTAAAAATCGTGTGGCCACCCTTTGTTGCTTATTTGAGGCGCAAAATCAAATTTGTGGTAAAAGTAGAAATTGGAAAATGGTTTTTATGATTTTGAAATTCTTTTTGTTTATGATTTTCCTACAAGTTTTAGTAGCCCAAATCGCCCAACCACATCAAATATATTTTTATATATAATTACCATATCCTTTATCTCAACTATAAAATATATTGAAAACAAAATAACAATAAATCTTTTAAACCTATATGTTTAAAAACTTATATTGCTACCAATTTGTAGAATTGCCTCGTCCTGGCCATCAGGATTTGGTTCGGCTGACTCGGTAGAGTTGTTAGGTTCATACATTATTTGAGATGTACATTAGTTGGACTTAAATTTTTACAGCATTTGTTGAACGACATTTGATCAACACAATTGCATTTAAAAGTTTAAGAAGAAGTAAGAAGAGGAGTTAGGATCTCTATTCTCGAAGTAGATGTGCTTCATTGGTGTAAAAACAGAGAATCCTAATTGTTAATTTATCCTCGCCTTGCAAAAAATAATCCTCTGTTGTAGCAACATCCGTACCTGGTGAGAGGATATTTTCCAAAGCAGAGCTCATAGTCTTTGACCAAATTAAAAAAAATATGTTTTTAAATGGAACTAGATATTGCTAGAAAATAATTAGGTTATTAGGTTAGTAACGTTTATTTTCTTAAAGGTTTTGATTTCGTTATGCTTCACTTTCCGGTTTATATATATTTAATTTCCTGGTTTTATGTATTTATTTATATTGAATATAACTTTACCAAAGCAAACTTTTACATTAAACATGTAATATATGAGCAAAAATAATATTATTTTTTTAAATATTTTTTTTCTATATGCTTTAGGATTGTAGGTCTTCTCGTGTTTTAATATGTTTGTGGTTGTGATAGTAAGCGTCGCTTGAAAGTTTACATTGTTATTTTTTAAAAATATTTGTTGTAACAATATTAGTGTTTTATTGTTCAAAATTCAATAAAACCATAAGCGTATCGAAGTCAATATCCACGTAAAAAGTATTGGATACTTATATGTGATTTAATATTCGATACTCTCCGATATTTAAAGGTACCAAGTTGCACATCACTAAAATTCACTAAATAAAAACAAAATATGCAAAATTGGCAATTGCTTGTCACCTGACTACTTAAAAATGCGTATTTTTGAACCCAACAAATAATTGCGTTAAAGCGCCCATTCTGGCATCACTGGATACACAATTTCATCGAAGACGATACAGTTGGGGATAGGAATTCCAGTCGTCCAGCGTGGCAATCAACATTAAACGTGCGATAAAATATTCAATCCTTTTACAGGGCTCTTCAACGCTATTCTTATGGTAAAAGCAATTGACTACATTTGATGACGTCACTGCAATTTTAATAGCCAATAGGCCTACTTATAGTAGGTAATGATGCAAGGTGCGTTTTTTACATGGGTTCTCCAGTAAGCCTAATCCATGAGTTTGCTTGTTTTAGTGACTTCTACAGCTCATCCTCACTCTCGTAATATGTCGCCTCTTCTACGGCTTCGTCCTCTGTCATCTCCTCCAAGTTCTCGTCCTTTGTCCCCTACTCCAGATTCTCGTCGTCTCTTCCAACATTTTCTTTTCCTTCTGTTATATTGTGTGCCAAGAGATCAACGGGATCAAACTCATTACCTTCTTCATCCTGAATATTTTCTCCGGTAGCGCTATCGACATTTGCGTTGAGACATGACTTCTGCAACCGCACATTGTGTTCTTTTAGTGCAGTTGCAAAAAATAGTATTTAAAAGTACATCTGGTGCAGATGGTAATAAATATTATCATTTATCGTCCATCCCCATTGTTCAGGATTTCAATCATTACTAAGCCAATTCTGTACTTGATAATACACTCGACTTAGATGTTAGCATGCCCACCAGACGACAACAGTTGGCTCTGTTGATAAACTGCTTAAACTCAGCTGCAGCTAACTTCTCTCAGCGGGAATATTTTACGCTGACTTTGGTCAACGTATGTTTAAACATGCGCAGAGCCAGAAATGCGTGCCAAGTTTGACATTTCGCCTGATATATTTTTGTTTTTGTTGATTATGTTTGCATAATATGTTAATTTGTAATATAGGTTGGAAAATAGTATATAACACATATGGTAAATAGTCACGTCATAGATCTGACAGTTCACAGTTTGGATTTTAATCAGAAAGATCGGCAACGGCAATCGGTAATTGAAAACGGTAAAATATTATGATGGAATAACAAAAGTATGTAATGGAAGGGTGGTATAAATGGATGCACATCTGTTGTAAAATTTGAACAAATAAGAAATTATAATAACCTATACTCTGTTTTTAGACAAGGTTTGTGAATACATATCTCTGACAAATGTAAATTCCAAAACCAAAACTAGGCATTAAAAAAGAAAGGTAAAAACACATAACGAGGATTATGCTCTAATATCGCTAGCAGCTGTCAAAAGCTTCCGAACAAAAAAAAACAAAACAACGGGGCGTTCAGACAATCTCCAACTACTAACATTCATCAGTTGAGTGATGCATGTCAGCTGCTGACGCTAGGTGAACGCACCCAATTTCACTGCGATATTATGTCTTGTTGACTTCGCAAATGTCATGTATCGATAGTTTTCAATGGATAATTCTATTTTAGGAGCTTCATAGATTGCCATAAAAATGCGTAATCCATTTTCCACAATCGCCTCTACTGTACAATTTTCCTGTTTAAAAAAAATTGAGCGAGTCTGCTAGTACTCGAGACACTGATGTGTAAACATATCCTATATTGACATCATCGACATGAAAATCTAATGCCACCTTAGGCCGCGTGACGCCTGAATATAGGCAACCATTTATTTGGAATTGGTTGCCTATATTTTGGCGTTAGAAAGAACACATTTTACACTAATGGTTATATACAGACAACCTGCAAAACACATTCCGATCACAGATACCGCTTGACGTGCGTTGTTTAATGTTATAAAAACTAACCAAACTAGCCCAAGGCATGCCCAAAATCAAGAAAAAACTTTTTACAAATATAACCTCAAGAAAATATAAATGGGATTAAAACTAATAGTAAAAATCAACGCGAGCGAAGCCGCGGGTAAAAGCTAAACGTGTTCTATGTCCTTTACTATACTCTTGAAAATCTCTATACAAAATTTCATGATAAATAGTGTACGCCTCAAAAATAGGATTAAAACTAACCGTAAAAATGAACGCATAAACGCGAGTAGTTTATGCGTGAAAACGTAAGAATCAAACAAACAAACACATTCGCATTTATAATATTAGTTAATCGCATTTATAACATTAGTTAGGATTCTTTAATAACACTTACTGGCAGCTTCATTCGACACGAAAATCTAATGCCTCCAGGAATAACATCAGGATGGATACAGCTTATTCACTACCAGCTAGTCATCTTGGGGCGGCATCCTTTGATTTGAGAAAGGCAATAACCAAATTTTGCAAATTTTAGAAGAGAGCCATGACTCAATATTGTTTTAGACGTCTGGGCATCTGAATAATATTTTTGACAGTTCGTTTAATTTAAAATATGCTTTTTTATCGTCTGAAATCCGTTTGAAAACGATTTTAAATGTCAAAATTGTATAAAAATCCGAAATTTTCGGACTTTTTTAGAACGATAGCCGGACGAGTTTGTCGCGGATTTTGAAGCGAAAATTAATTTTAAATTCAACCGTCTATTAAAAATAAGCTGTGCTATGGATCCAAATACACTACGAATGTTCTCCTTCTTCTAGTGCCTATCCGTTACCGAATGTTGGCAATCATAATTTTATATGATAATGATAATTTTATTTGTTGCTGCTCTGAATAGTCCTGTGGTGGATGTTTTAAACCAGGTTCTTAAGTTCTTTAGCCAGGATATTCGTCTTCTTCCAATGCTTCTCTTGCCTTGCACTTTTCCCTGTAAGATGCATTTTAGTAATTTGTATTTGGTTTCGTTTCTCATGATGTGCCCCAGATATTCCAATTTTCTACGTTTTACTGTGTATACACTGTCGGCAAAATTAAATTGGAACCCTCTTTAATGCTTAATAACTTTTTTATTTTCAAAGGATTTTTTATCATTTTTGGGTATGTTATGGTCTAAGGTATTGGGATTAAAAGGAACTTTGCAAAGACGATTTACTTCAGTGGCGTACAGAAAAGGGAGTATTTTTTTAAACCAATGTATTTCAGGTCGTTGCAATAATTTTGGAAAAACCATGTCTTGTGGGCCAAGTTAAATTGGATCTTTTTAATGCTTAATCACCCTTTATTTTGAAAGGATTTTTTATCATTTAGATATGTCATGGCGTAAGATATTAGATTCAAAACGAAATTTGTAAAGCGGGTCTTCTTCAGTGGCGTACATTAAAATTTAAAATTATTATTTTTTTAATTTTAAAAATGTTAAGTAGATTCCAAATTTCTATACGCCAATGAAGTAGACACGCATTGCAAAGTTTTCTTTAATTCTAATATCTTAGGCCATAACATATCCAAAAATGATAAAAAAATCGTTGCAAATAAAAGTCACAAAGCATTAAAAAAGAATTCATTTTAATTTGCTTGATAACTTTTTTATTTTCAAAGGTTTTTTTATCATTTAAGGTATTGGAATTAAAAAGAACTTTGCAAGGAGGCTGTACTTCAGTGGCGTACAGAAAAGGGGGTATTTTTCCAAACCAATGTATTTCAGGACGTTGCAAAAATTGGCCAAATGAAATAAAGATGTAAAAATGGGCAAAAAAGATTTGAAACGGTTCGGAATAGTGAGCATTAAAAAACGAGGTTACTACAAACAAAATAAAAATGTATACTTTAATTTTGTTAAAGCCATATCTCGTGGGTCAACTTAAATTGGATTCTTTTTTAATGCTTAGTGACTTTTTATTTGCAAAGGATTTTTTATCATTTTTATATATGTTATGGCCTAAGAAATTCAAATCAAAGAGAACTTTGCAAAGAGGGTCTACTTCATTGGCGTACAGAAGTTTTGAATCTACTTAAAATTTATAAAAGTTAAAAAATAATTATTTTAAATTGTAATGTACGCCACTGAAGTAGACTTGCTTTACATATTTCTTTTTGAATCTAATGTGCCATGACATATCCAAAAATGATAAAACATCCTTTGAAAATAAAGGGTCATTAAGCATTAAAAAAGATTCAATTTAACTTGGCCCACAAGACATGGTTTTTCCAAAATTAAAGTATCCATTTTTATTATTGTTTGTATTGACCTAGTTTTTCAATGCTCAATATTCCGAACTCTTTCAAATCTTTTTTGCCCATTTTTACATCTTTATTTCATTTGGACGATTTTTGCAACGTCCTGAAATACATTGGTTTGGAAAAATACCCCATTTTCTGTACGCCACTGAAGTAGAGCCTCTTTGCAAAGTTCTTTTTAATCCCAATACCTCAAGTCATAACTTATCCAAAAATGATAAAAAATCCTTTGAAAATAAAAGGTCACTAAGCATTAAAAATGATCCAATTTAACTTGGCCAACAAGACATGGTTTTATCAAAATTAAAGTATCAATTTTAATTTTGTTTGTATTGACCTGGTTTTTCAATTGTCGCTATTCCGAACTTTTTCAAATCTTTTTTGCCCATTTTTATATATTCATTACGTTTGGCCGATTTTTGCAACGACCTTGATTGAAATCTGTTCTTCCTTTTTCAATTCTTGTTTTTATTTCTTGCGAATGGTCATTCATTCAGTACTGTGCCAAGAAATGTGTATGTTGACACTCGTTCTACCGCTTTCTCATATTGATAATAAACTGTACTTCTCCAATTCTTTTTTTACTAATTACCATGACCTTCGTTTTACTGTTGTTGACTTCTAGACCATATTTCTTACTTACTTCAACTGCTCTGTCCAATAAAAGCTGCATTTCCGTGCAGTGTCTGCAAATATGACGGTGTCATCGGCATATCTAAAATTGTGTATTCGTTCGACATTTAATAGTACTCCTGCTTCCGTGTATTCTAGGGCTTCTTAAAAAATTGCCTCTGAGTACATGTTGAATATGAGAGGTGACAATATACATCCCTGGCGTACTTCTCTTAAGATTTGCACTTCCTCTGTTTTGGCATGAATAATTCTAACGGAAGCTGATTGATTCCAGTATAAGTTCTTAATTATGCGTAGGTCTTTGCCATCAAGTCCATGCACCGTGCAGAACTTCCATCATTTTGTTGTGTTGAACTTTATCAAACGCCTTTTGATAATCAATGAAACAAGCATACCCCTCACAATTCATATCCCTGCAACGCTGGAAAAGCACCTGTACACTGAAAAGGGCATCTCATGTTCCAAGTCCCTTCATAAAACCAAACTGTGTTGGCGATATCTTTTCTTCACAGAGTTTGTACAATCTCCGATGTATGATTTTTTGAAATAATTTTAATAAGTGACTCATAAGACTTATTGTTCTGTAGTCACTGCACTTTTTGGCCCCCCGCTTCTTTGGGAGAACCTTAAACTCCGATCTCAACCATTCTTTGGGTATTTTTCCACTGTTGTATATTTCATTGAATATGATAGTTACTTCTTTTTTGAAATCCTCATCAAAAAGTTTGATAAAAGGTTTGTTCTAGCATGAAATTTCGGACGGTATGAAGCCATCCGAGTTTGCGCATAGCAATAAAAGCGACGCTTATATCGCTATTCGCAAACTCCGGATGGCTTCAAACCGTCCGAAATGTCATGCTAGAACAAACCTAATCTCTGACTGCACCTCATCTGGACCAGCCGCTTTTCCATCCTTGAGGGTCAGTATTGCTGCCTCAACTTCGTCTAAAAGGATGTTCGATCCTGTTATATCATTTGTTATTTGTTGTTCTGTTCTTATGTCTGAGAACAATTCTTTCTAATCCTTCCATGTTGATTTTATTTCTTTAATTGTTTAATTGTAGACATCAATTATTTCGCCTTGTTCATTTTCCATTTTTCCTATTGATTTCTTCTTGAATTTTCCTGTTATTTCCTTGATCTTCTTATATACACCAAATCTGTCGTGTTTTGATTGTGATATTTCAATCTCTTTGCACTTGTCTTTGGGTTCTTGTTCTTTTGCTTCTCTGATTTTCCTCCTAATTTGGTTGTTGATGGATCTATATGTATTCATGTCATTATTTATTTTGGTATTCCTTCTTTCTTCCATTAATTTCAGTATCTCTTCATTCATCAAGGGTTTCCTCTTGTCTATATTTGTTATTAGTATCTCTTTCTTTATTGTTTTTGTGACTTTGACTATTTTCTCTATTTTTTCCTCGTCTTCTGAGCTGTTTTTTACATCCAAAAAGGGGTTACTTATTAAGTTCATGACCTGAGTTCTTACCTCTGGTTCATTGATCTTCCTTCTATCATAAGTGGTTGTGCTTTGTTTTACTGTCAGTTTAGGGTACAATGGAAGACATGGTACCCTAAATTCTGCTACCAATAAATTATGATCAGAGTCAATGTCCGCTCCCGGATAAGTTTTGGCCATTTTACAGCTGTTTCTATATCTTTGATTAACCATTATGCAGTCGATTTGGTTTCTTATGATTGTACCATCTTTTCCATCTTTTGGGGCTTTCCAGGTATATAATCTGCGCGGAGTCATCTCGAAAAATGTATTCATTATAACCAAATCGTTTTCCCCTGCAAAAGTACAGAGTTTTTCTCCACACGCATTTCTTACTTCAATCCCATGGGGTCCTATATGGTTTCCTGATCTTCCTCTTCCCACTTTTGCATTAAAATTACCCATCATTATAAGTAGTTCTTTTTTAGGGATTTTTCTGATGAGGGTGGTTAATTATGTGTAAAAATGATTTATATCTTCTTCTTCATGTTCACTTGTGGTTGCATACACCTGTATGATGTTGACATTTGTTGGAATTGCTTTTATTTGGACTAGCATTATTCTATCATTGACGGGCACAAAGTTTGTGGCATTTTGTGCTATTAACTTGTGCAGTATGACTCCTACTCCATATTCATATATATGCCGGGAGATCCTGAGTAGTATATTCTATGTTCTTCAAAATAACAGTAATTTGCATCTGGCTATCTCATTTCACTTATTCCCAAAATTGTGATTTTCAGTCGCTCCATTTATTTGATGGCGTTTTGTATTTTACCTGTTTGGGTCATGGTTCTCATTCCAGGTACCCAGTCTTGTACGTTGTTGACCGAGTTTTTGTGTCTTCACATCCTTGTTCATACTTGCTCCCCCGGAGATCCGATCGGGGTGCTTACTCGGGAATCATTATATAGTTTGAACATTGCCATGTGCTCTGCCACTTGTCAGTTCTTCCACCCGAAGCTGTTGACTGACAAGTGGGAATTACTTATACCGGTAATCACTCGGTCGATAGAGCCTCGTTGGTTATCTGGCAGGTGAGGTTGTCAGTTGGGTCGGTCTTCATTCTTTGTTACCGTCACCCCTTACAATATAATGAAAATCTAATACCGCCCTAGCGGCTAGTTATTTAGAAGCGCCATTTGAGTCGTTGCAATCGTGGCCGTCCTAGATTAGCTTGCTTGTCAAAGTCACATCGCGTTTACATATTCCGTCCCCACATTTCCGTCCCATTTGCCGATATTTATCCTCATACCGCCGCGTAAGATGTTTACACATCAAAAATTTTATTTTTGTCTTTATTAAAAAGTGCAGAAGTTGTGTCAGAGCCAGTAATAGCGTCAAGGACGGCTGGTACATAAGAACTGCAGAGCTGCAGAACCACCAGTTTTCAAGAAGCTACTTGACTAATTTCCTAACCTTACACTAAATAATTAACGATTCCTCAAAGTAATAATGTAAAATTAAAGCACCGAATTTTCGGCCGGGATGCTATTTTGCTATGCTATTATATAGACAATCCTCGCTCAAACACACACTGCGACAGTGTTGCCGATCTGAATTTGTGAAATTACACGATGGTCTGTTGAAATTGCACGCTTTTACACGCTTTTAGTTTCATAAATACACACTACCTAATTTAAGTCATTCCCGTCTACCGACTGCAGTTTTGAGCCTTCGCGCATGCGTACATGCTAAGCTTTGTATTTTTCAAAGTTGTTTTTTCTTGATTTTGGGCATTGCCTTTGGTTAGTTTGGGTTAGTTTTGTTTGCTTGCGCCCCCGGACCGAGCAGATCAACCAACAGGCACGGTTCGCACACATTTTACTCTTAACCATCTACACAAGTCATTCCGGCTGACGAGACCTGGGCTTTCACGCGAACTTTTTTCACTTCATGCAATGCCCTCTTCTCGCCTCGCTCGCTCCGTGGCTCAACCAAATAGAACTAACCCAAATTTAAAATAAGGAACAAACATAACCTTAAAAAATATTTAAAAAAAGGCGAACGCGGGCCATCGCTTCACAAGCACAGAACCTAACCACGCGACGCGCTGACAGCAATTTCTTCGACCCTAAAGACATGTTTGCCAAAAATGTGTTTGTGATGCGCGCGAAAGTCCAGGGCTTGTCAGGCGGGTGGATGATTAAGAATAAAGTATCTGCGCCCGGCTCAACCAAAAAATATAAATGTGACACAAGACACTACAGAGGTGAGAGGATGACTTGTGATGTTACGCTGCCAGCTGTCACACTTGGGTTTGTATTTTGCTTTGACAAGAGAAGTTTTGTGCTGTCACAACCACATATAGTGGTATGTGGTCACAACTGCCACGTAACAGTCGTGGTGACTAGTGTTGCCACCCCTATTACAATCGTGTACTTTCTATTAAGCTATTTCTAAAGGAAAAAGAATCTATTACTTTTTTCGTTATCTCATGTTTAGGCTACCAAAAATTGTTACATGGATCTAGTTCTCAAATTCTTGATATTAAACACAAAAATAAAATAACAAATAACACTAATATAAGAGACACAATGCATAGCACAACGAAAAGAATAAGTAAAACCAAAAACGAACAAACAACAAATAATACTATGCACACAGTGAACAAAGTAGTAAGTACCAAAATTCCATGGGGAGTCCCTCCCATGCCCATCAAGTTTAGGTAGTGACAGTGCTAACACGACAGTCACGACACTTGCCTAATAGAAAATAGATAAATGCAAAGCCTTGATGGATAACTAAAACTGCAAACTGAGGTGCCGTATGGTAGGTCATAGCCCGACAGATGTCGTTGAATTTGTAAATCAGAACAGGAAAGCACGTCTAGTCCTATTTATTTTTTATTACAATAGATGGCAATAGTATTTCGGTAAAGAAGTGGCCGTGGCTTTGGCTTGGAAAGCCGTAAAGAAACAAAAGGGTTTTACAAATTACAAAATTACACGCAAATTATACGCTTTATGTGAAATTACACACAAAATACACGCTTTTTGAGAGTGTTCGAAAAATGCACGCAAGGCGATCATAACGCACACAAAGCGTGTAATTACACGCTAATTGGCAACACTGCACTGCGAACACACACTGCGAACCCACCGCCGCGCCGCGCGCCGACTACCCCCCCGCCGCTCCGTATGCTCTAGACGGACTACAGTTCATCAGTAAATTTAATATAGTTTCCTCGCGACGATATTTGAATGTCCTTATCTGGACTGCTGTTATTCGGGCACAGGCCTTTTAACCAAAGGGAATGCTTGTCCATTCGCATTCGCAGACATGAGCTATTTATAAATTTGAATAGGGAAATCGGCAGTTATATAGCTACATTCGTGTGAGTCCTTGCCGGTTTTTACAAATATAAGCTCTCGCGCATTTTATATAGCTAATTAGAAACGGCAATTATTAATTAATTAATGTGTCTAGTTTGTTGTAGTTGTATCGTTTTTGTTTGTTGTTATTGTTAGTAGGCTGCTGTGTTGTATAGATTGTATAAAAATAACTTTGATAAAAATGGATGTAGTGCATAAATTAGTGAACGTTAAAAGATTTTTTAAATACACTTACGAGGAAAAACTTCAATTGAAAAATAGAGGTAGGCCATTACCAGATATTTCTATTGAGATAGCCGGTGTTAGCAGAGGAAAACCTTACACACGCCACTTTAATAAAGATATTTATTCTCGAAATGACTGGATTTGTGGATGCAATAAAAAAAATGCCCTTTTTTGCTTTCCATGTGTAGTTTTCGAAGGTGATAAAACATGGTCGGAGACAGGTGTAAGAGACTTGGTACATTTAACGGAAAAAATAAAGAAACATGAAAATTCGAAGAAGCATATTCAAAATGCTATGGAATACGCTTTATTAGGTACAGTTAACATTAGAGCTCAGTTGGATACTGCATATTGGAGAAATATTCAACTACACAATGATAATGTAAAAAAAAATAGATATGAACTATCCAAAATTATAAATAGCATTAAATTTTGCGGCGCTTTCGAATTAGCGCTTAGAGGGCATGACGAAACTGAGGCTTCTACAAATCCTGGAATATTTCGGAGATTGATAAATTTTACAGCTGAACTAGATGCAACATTAAGCGAACATTTAGAAAAAAACTCAGTGTTTAAAGTATGTTCAACAGAAATACAAAATGACCTATTAGACTGCATGCTTGAAGTTGCTCATGAAAATATAATTCAAGAAATCAATGATGCATCCTATCTGGCAGTTATGGCTAATGAAACGACAGATGTATCTGCAAGATCGCAACTTGTTATTGTCCTCAGGTATACTAGAAATGGAGAACCCATAGAACGATTTTGGAGATATTTACCTGTTACCAAATGTGATGCAGAGTCCATTAGTCTGAATATTTTAAGTGTTTTAAATCCTTTAATTGACAAAACACCTTCTAAGTTAATCGCACAGAGCTACGATGGAGCGGCGATCATGAGTGACCAACACACCGGAGTTCAAGCGAAAATAAAAGAAAAATACCAGTTTGCCTATTTTGTGCATTGCTATGCACATCAGCTGAACCTCGTAATGTCAAAAGCCGCTTCCGCTAACAGTCAAGTGCGCGTATTTTTTGGAAATATAAAAGAAATTCCCGCCTTTTTTAATAATTTTCCGCAACGTGTCGAAGTGCTAAACAAAGTAGTTGGCAGAAATATTCCCCAAGGAACTTCAACTCTTTGGAACTTTAACATACGAACTGTAAATGTTGTATATGAAAATAAAGAGGCTCTGCTTCAGTGCATGGAAGAAATTCAAGAAACTTTTACAAATACCACCGTTTGCAGTGCAGCTACTAGTATCCATCGTATGTTAGAAGATCCTATTTTTCTGTTTTGGTTGACCTATTTTCACCATGTTATGCCTCACGTTGATAATTTGTTTAACCAATTACAAACAAGAAAAACTGATCATACAGAGGTGCAAGTTGCTATTGATAATTTTGAAAAAAACATTAGCAGCATTAGAACTAAAATTGATGAGATTGTCAATGAAGCCTCAAATATTGCCAGTGACAATGAGGAGCCCAAAAGAAAACGCGTGAATATCAGAGGTTTTTATCACCGTGTGGCTGCTCTGGAGGTTTGTGATGTTATTCTAAATTCGGCAAAAGACAGATTCGTTTTTAAAGATCATCTTCAAGCCGCGTATCTTTTTGCCTCGGAAAATTTTGTCAAGAATTGCGTCCAATTTCCTGATGAACAATTGAATGCTACTTGCTTAGCTTATCCGGCGATTAATAAAGAAAGACTTCAAACTGAGCTATCAATTATTTATTCGAGGGAAGACTGCAGGGGATTAAACGGCTGCTTGCCACTTCTAAAATTCTTGATACAAAATAATTTACAAGATACTTTAAAAGAAACAAAAAATGTATTAGACATTTTAATAACAACTCCCATGCCAACGTCAGAGAGTGAAAGGTGCTTTTCTACCTTTAAACGGATCAAGACCTTCCTCCGAAATTCCATGGCTCAAGATCGTTTAACAGCGCTAGGAATGCTTTCCATTGAAAAAGAGTTAATACAAAATATTACGGACTTTAATGAACAGGTTATTGATAAATTTGCTTTAAGGAAGAATCGTCGAGTCGACCTGATATTTAAAAATTAAGGTAAGGCTCCAATAATAATTTTATTTCCAAAATTCATATCCTAATCTCATATCAGTATTATTTAAAAATGAAATACACATTATTTATTTTGGTATATTTACCGCATAAATTCTGCAACCAGACCCCCGATAAACCCACACCAGATGCGAAACCTCCCGCCTAACGCATGAAACAAGAATTCGTTTATAGCTCCGCCTCCTTGGAATGGCCAGCCATCCCAAGAAATAGTCAGGGCAAGCTTTAGTGTGATTCTAAACGCGAGCCACGCGAGTCTTGTGGTTTAGTCCGAGAGCGTTACGAAAAATAATTAGTCTTTATTTTATTTTTGTTAAAAATGCCTGGTTATAAGTGCCTTTATTTCAATTGTTCTACTAGAAGCGGTGGCGAAAAATAATTATTTAAATTACCCCGCGATCCTGAAAAGCATGTATAAATATTGTTTAATGCACACTCCCGCACACTTATTTCCAAAATTATTGCATATTCTAAAATCGAATAAGAACGAAATTCAATTAAATCTGAAACTGGCAGATACAATGTTATAGTTAAATCTTTTTTAAATCCAACTAATGTTATACAGTGTCTGTCAGAATATTGGCCAAATATGGGAATTTTTTTTATTATTATGATATCGGAATTTTTGTTTTAACCAATGAATTCTGCATGTCTGATAATCTAAAAATGCATTTTAACATTGAAAATGTTTATATAGGGTCTCAAATCGTGAAAAAGTGCATGCTACATTTGACACATTCATGACGTCATATCGTGTCAGTTTGTTTATTTAAACCTTAATTTGATTATTAAGTATCGGAATCGGTTCAAATGACTAAAATAAATTAGAACTAATTGAAACGAACCGAAAGTTTATGGAACCACTAACCAAAACTAACCAAATGCACCAAAACGGGCTAAAACGTACCGGAACAGGTTACAACAATTAAAGTAAGTTAAAACTAATCAAAACGAACCGAATTTTGACGACTAACCAAAACTAACCGAAAACATTAAATTTAATTATAAGATATCGGAACTGGTTCAAATAACTAAAATAAATTGGAGCTAACTGAAACTATCCGAAAGTTGATTATCCAAAACTAACCATAAGCGCCAAAGACGGTCTAAAACCTATCAGAACAGGTTACAAAAATTAAAGTAAGTTAAAATTAACCAAAACGAACCGAATTTTGGCGACTAACGAAAACAAACCACAAACATTAAATTTGATTATAACGTATCGGAACCGGTTCAAGTGACTAAAATAATTTGTAACTAACTCAAAGTAACCGAAAGTTGATTGAATGACTAACCAAAACTAACCAAAGGTAACTAAAAACACAAAAACCTGCTAAAACTTATCAGAGCAGATAACAAAAGTTAAGGTAAGTTAAAACCGAGGTTAAAACTAACTCAAATTAACCGAATTTTGGCGACTAAACAAAACTAACCAAAAACAATAAAATTGCCTATAACGCACCGGACCTGGTTCAAATGACTAAAATATATTAAAACTAACTGAACTTTACCGAAAGTTGATTGAACGACTAACTAACCAAAAGCTCCAAAACGGGCTAAAACGCATCGAAATAGATTTAAAATATTGAAGTAAGTTAAAACTAACCCAAATTAACCGTTTTTTTGGTGACTAACCAAAACTAACCCGAAACATTAAAAATGCTTTTAACGTCTCAGTTTCAAATGACTAAAATAAATTGGCACTAAC
>MU189436.1:0-18033 GCA_016904865.1 Pissodes strobi | reverse complement strand
GTTTTGGATAGTCGATCAACCAACTGTCGGTTAATTTCAGTTAGTTTTAATTTATCTTACTCATTTGAACCGGCTCCTATACGTTATTACCAATTTTACTGTTTTTGGTTAGTTTTGGTTAGTCATTCAATCAACTCCCGGTTACTTTCAGTTAGTTCCAATTTATTTTAGTCATTTGAATCGGTTCCGATACGTTATAACCACTTTAAAGGTTTTTGGTTAGCCAAACTTCGGTTAATTTCAACTTACTTTAATATTTTTAATCTGTGCCTATACGTTTTAGCCCTTTTTGGTGCTTTTGGATACTTTTGGTTAGCTTTGGTTAATCGTTCAATCAATTTTCGGTTCATTTCAGTTAGTTTTAATTTATTTAGTCATTTGAGCCAGTTCCGATACATTAGAACCAATTTTAATGTTTTTGGTTACTTTAGGTTGGTCGCCATCAATATTCGCTTAATTTGGGTTAGTCTCTTAGTTTTAACTTACTTTAATATTTTGGATCTGTTCCGATACATTTTAGACCGGTTTGGTGGTTTTATTTGCTTTGTTGCTGTGGCAAATGTAGCATACACTTTATCACGATTTGAGGCCCTATATTAGGATAACAGAAACATTTTCAATGTTAGAATAATCTTAAATCGGCATACATTAAAGCGTATTAGGGGAATTTCAGTAAAAAAGTCAGTGCAGTCATAATAACACAAGATTTCCATGGCCGCCTGAAAAAAGAAAGTGAATGGCTATTGCAAATTAAATTTTTTCCTGAACCAGTCCACCAGCAAAACACATTTTCATTTAATTGGTGCAGACCAACTATTTTAATTTTGAAGAACAATTCTATAATCATACCCAGATTATTTGGTGCAGGCCGCGTATAACCGCCACGCCAAGGTTAAAGTTGGCAGGCGAGGAATTTCCCTACCTTTTGCATCTGGTGTCGGTTGATCTGGGACCAGACGCCAAAGAAGGTATCTCGAGTGTCGCCCCAAGGTCGTATTTAAGGACTTTTTTTAGAGGTTATAACCCCCCCCCCCCCCCCCCCCCCCCGCGAAATGATTGATTAAAAAAGGTGCGTATAAATATAAAGAGACACGCGCGAGCCAAGCCTATTCTTGGAAATTTGTGGATCGCGTCAACTTTTTTGGAGCAACGAACTCGACGCGAGCCTCCCACGAGTATCCTCTATCCACCAGGAGAGACGCGCACGCCACGAGCCATTCACGAGCTTTTTTAGCACAGACATGCGGTATTCGGCGAAGCGCGATTATTCGCCATTCGCCGAGCAACTCCTGAAATTAATTTGTATTTGGCGAATAGGGTGCACACATATGCGGTGTAGTTGTCGAAGATTGCTCAGGGTGGGAAAAGTGAATATTCGTTGATTAAAATAAAAAAATGGAGAGTGAACCAATGGTAATTGACGCTGCTGCTTACATAGTTATGAGTTGTGCTTATATGCAATTAAATAAAAAAAGGAACGCTTAAAGAAGGAAAAGAAGGTGATGGTGGATGGTATCACTTAACCGAAGCAGAGAAAGGTAGGTTATGACAAATAATTTTTGATAGCCTTAATACCCTATAGGTACCGATTTAAGCAGATATTTTCTTGAAATGGCTACAAAAATAAAATTTTTAGATATAGTGGGACACATCTGATGGCAGATTTGTTAAAAGAACCATCTGGCAGATTTGAAAACTTTTGCAGAATTTCATTTATAGATTCTGAATGCCTCCTTCAAAAAATAGAACCAATGATTGCAAAAAAAGATACAAGATGGAGAAAAGCTATTCCGGGAAAAGAACGTTTGGCCTTAACTCTGAGATTTCTAGCATCGGGAGACAGTTTTAAGAGTATACACTATTTGTTAAAAATTTCAACCCAACTGATTTCAGCCATAGTTCCAGAAGTATCTAGCGCTTTAATAAAAGTACTCACTAATGAAATACAGGTAACCACTTATATTTTTATTGTTTTATTTTAAAGTATGTAGGACAATGTATATTTGTACAAAAGTTTTGCAAAAGATATTAGGTACAAGTACATATTTTTTTATAATTTTATCGAAAACCTGTGTAACACTGTTGTAAAGTTTCATATACTGGTTCAGGAGTTTGAGAATGTAGTGGAGGTTCATCAAACGTAGAAATTTCATAGCATGATGATGGCTGCGAACAGGACCGGATTAACCATTGAAGAGGCCCTAGGCTAAAAAAATCTTAGGGCCCCATTTCCAGAGCATTCATCATCTTTTATGGTACGGTAGACATTTTTTTGATAAAGTAAAATGTGAAACAGAAATAGTTTTTAAAGATATATAATAATAGTTTGATTTAAAAAATACGTTTTTATTTAAAAAAAAGACATAAAAAATAAAAAAATATTTTAAAACATTAACACAAAACATTTTCGTAAAAAAAAAGAATATAATTAGATGTCTTGTCTACTCAAATGAATGCTCGTTTTCGTGATTTTTGGGTCGCAAAACTCTCAATAATATTTTCAGAAGGAATTTTATTGAGAATTTTGTTATCATGCTTTTGTAGATCTATTACTAGGGGTGGGGGTACAGCGATCTTTATAAGAGAGGACCTTCTTGAACATCTCAAATTTGTAAATTGTAGTAATTTTGATACTATGTTACTAGTGTAATTGTTATACTATGTTGGTAGAGGGAGATTTTGAGTTTTCACTAACTTTTATAATAAGGAATTTAATGTTTATTTTTTGTGCGTATAGTCGTATAGGTCAAGCTCAAGTCATAATACTGAACAGTTTTTAAAAAGACTGGAAACTTTATTATTTTAATTTTCACCTACTTCAAAAATTATAATAACTGGGGATCTAAATTTTGACTATTGCGATATAAATTCGAGACATACTAGTGATCTACTGGATTTATTTAAGTCTTTGAATTTTAAGCTTTTGGTGGATGGCCCAACCCGCATTACTGCAACCTCTAGCACTCTAATAGATTACTTTTGTTTAAATTTTTATGAAAATGTTGAGTGTGAAGCCACTGTTCTGCCTTCAGGTTTGTCTGATCATGAAGCTATCATAACACAAGTAGAATTTAAAATTATAAAAAGGAAAAAAAATAATAAAAGAATGAGGATATACAGCGAAGGTAGCTTTAATAGATTTGTGCATCAATGCCAGGAGACTGATTGGGTATCAATAATTGAAATATCTGATGCTCTGAACAATTTTAATACAAAATTAGTTTATATGTTTAACAAAAATTTCCCCCTAAAATCTTTAAAATTCAAAAGGAAAAAACCATGGGTTACTAGAGAAAAAATTTGAGAGTATTGCATACAATTAGAAAGTTTTTCCCCACACCATTTATAATGACATACTTCAATAAATATAAAATGATCTACAGAAAATTAATAAATCTTGCAAAAAAAAATTATTATAATGGTAGAATTGATAAGGCCAAAAATAAACCAAAAGAAATATGGAGCTTGGTAAATGATTGAGAGGTACTAATACTAGCTCTAATAGCAATCTTGATATTGATGTGAACGATTTTAATCACTTTTATTGTTCGATTGCAGAAAATTTGAAATGTTATATTTCATCAAACATTGATCCTCTAACTTACCTGCGAAATATTTCTTCAATGAACTCTTTTACTCTTTTTCAAACAGATATTAATGAAATTAAAAGAATATTCAGTCAAACACAAAATAAAAGCTCTTCACGTATTCACCAACATTTCATTAGAAGTATTTAATTGGTTGCCTGATTATGTACTAAGTGCTCTTGTGATAAATAAGTCCTTGACACTGGCATTTTTCCTGATTGCTTAAAAACTGCCTTGGTAATGCCACTATTTAAGAATGGTAATGTTTTGGATCCATCTTGTTATCGCCCAATTTTACTTCTGCCAACATTGTCAAAAATAATTGAAATAATCTTTAAATCGAGAATGATTGACTACCTTCAAAAATACAAATTGCTGAATGCTTCACAATTTGGATTTCAGAACAACAAGGGTACCTGTGATGTAAAGTTTAACTTCCTTGAAAGGGTGTATCTTGGACTCAATCAGAGAGAGATGGCCGCAACAGTATTTTGCGATTTTTCAAAGGCTTTTGATTGTGTGGGTCGGGTAATATTGCTGCGGAAGCTTTTCCATTATGGTTTAAGAGGTATGCCTTTGAAATGGTCATAATCATACTTGACTAATAGCAAACAATACATTAAAGGATTAAAAGGTTTGTCATCAGATCAGTGCTGGGTCCGGTTTTGTTTCTTATATGCATCAATGGCCTAGCATCTATCAGCATTAATGGATCATTCACATTATTTGCTGATGATACATCAATATTATGGCTAGGAACAGATAGTGATATTTTAAGTGATATCATCAATCACGACATTGGGGCAGTGATGGACTGGTGCGATAGCAACAGGCTAGTGTTTAATATATCTAAAACCAACATTTTATCATTTAAGTGTCCTGTGATGGATGTGACCCTCAATGATATTCCAATAAATAATAAAGAAAACTATAAATTTCTTGGTTTGATTATTGATACCAGGATAAAATTTGAGGATCACATACATAATATAAGGAAAAAATTAGCTTCTCCATGCTACGCTACAAAGGTTGTGAGAAATGATTTGGGTCAGGATTTGACTAGGGGGATATACTTTGCCTTGGTGGAATCTCATTTAAGATATGATATTTAATTTTGGGGATTTACCAGCAGTCAGCTCATTTAGCCTATTTTTGTACTTCAAAAGCGGGCCATGCGATACTTGTGTGGGGGTTGGTCCCAGAGAGCGTTGTAGACCTCTGTTTGTTCATGAGAGGATTCTGACATTGACCTGCATATTTATTCTTATGACAGTGAATGTGGTTCACATAAAATATAAATCATTGGGTAACAGTGCTGCAAGAGTTACCAAATTCAACAACGATATCTTAGGCCTGCTTATACCAAGATATGCTTTAACGAAAAAATCTATTATCTATGAAGGTATTAGAATGTTTAATGACTTGCCTCTGGAACTTAAAAACTTGCAATGTTCTAAATATTTCAATAAGAGAGTGACGAAACTTTTACTAAGGCATATTATTCTCTTGATGAATTCTTTGCTGACAGACTATAATACCAATTTTATTTATTTTATTGAAATTTTGTTAATATTGTGTATATTTTAATAGCCCTGTCGCATTTTATTGATATTTTTGTGTATAATTTAAGTGTATTGTGTATTATGCATTTTATTGTTTGTCTATCTACTATGCTTTGTTTTTTGTTTTTGTAGTTATTTTATTCAAACTCTTGTTGGGAACTGCTCTATATTAGTCGAGATATTAGTGTTAGTAAGGATTTTTTTTTATTTAACCACTATATTTTTTCAGCTTTGTCAATGAGGGTCACAACCCTTTGTACAATAAAGCAATTTTTTTTGAAGATCGTGTTCTATAGCCAACAAAGAAAGTTGATTAGTTTTTCATCACCTAATGAATTTCTTTTATGACTTTTTACCCTTTTTAATGTAGAAAATGATCTCTCCCAACTACAGTTAGTCACTGCAATGGTTAAAAATATCCTTAATGCAATATCTACGTTTGAAAAACTGCACGTTTAATTTTTTTGTCTTATAAACTTTAACATTTCCCATGGATTGGTAATTTCAGAATTAATTTCTGAGATAAAATATTTGAAACGAATACATTCGGCTCCTAAACTTTGGTTTAAATCATTTGGATAGTGCTCTTGGAGCACATTTGCCTGTAATATATTCTCTTGAGAATAATTTTCTAAATATAAAAACCCAAACATATTTTAAACGTTAAGATAAGCAGTTTGTCGCTTCTTGAGTTCGCCAAGAATGTTATCGATTATAACATAAAAAGTATTTATGAGCATATTATATCTACCACTGAATTCAACTTCACTCTCTTTATTTTCGTCAAATTGTAGTTTTCTACTTTTTTACATTATCGGATTTGTATGTAGAACAGTTTGTTAGTTTTTTGCCACATTCTTCATTCTTCGTAACATGCAAAACGTTGGCGTTGTTTTAAAACATGTTTAATAAGTGAATCATGCAAATTAACTGCTGCTAAAGAAACATCGATGTCAGTAGCTTGTAATGATTTGCTAACCTTATTGGACTCTGTTAAAATATCGTCCCATAATTGTAACAATAACCCAACTTCCAAGTCTCGAACCGATTTTTAATTCCTTTTGCTTCAACTTTTGTAGTATTGGACTGTGTGTAATATCGTTTTTGATTACTTCTAATGATTCTTTAAACGCAGAAAACCCTAAAATAATTGCTTTACAAGAATCCGCGCGAGCAGACCATCGAGTAACAGATAATTTTTTTGGAACGAGAGCATTGGGAATTTTGTTGAGTTCCTATGTCATTATTTGCCACCTATGTGTGGAAGCTGAAAAAAAATTATAAATTTCTTCTAAGAACATAAAAAACAGAAATACGTGGCCATATTACAACACTCAGCCGCACAAGTTCCTACCAAGTTAAGAGAGTAATGAGAGCTTGCAATCTTGAATGTTGACCGGACATATTATTGGCATTGTCATAAGACTGTCCCCGACAGTCTTGAAATTTACTTTTTCTTAATTAATTTGGGATTCAAGATTCAAGGGCCCCCGCAAGTACAGGGCCCCTAGGATGGATCCATTACATTTCTGTTATCGGGAATTCGTTCAATGGAGTCGTTTTGCTCACGGATCGTCCAAAGGTGTTTCATACTGCAAAAGTTCTGATGCCAGGTCCTAAAAGTTCAAAATAGTGTAAATAAGATTACCCTGTATGTCATCTAAAATATAATAGAACTTATCATGCAGTAGCTTGATAATTATGCATATTTTGCTCACAGTCATATTATTATATAGAGTGTACCAAAAAACGCATTTTTAAATGACTATAATTGAGCTTTTTAGGAAGCCAAGACAACAAAGTTTATAGTTTCGATATCAAATTTGACGTTTCCAAAAAATCCAGCATATCTGGCCTATTTAAAAAATAGGCGTTTCTGACCCCCGTAGAAAAAAAATTTGTGCGACACTGGATTCAACCTTGTGCATCAGTTAGGAACCCATATTTCATGGAACACCTAAAAAATTCGGTTAAAGAAATAAGGTAGTTTTCAATATTTAAATAGACCAGAGTTTGCCTTTAAAAATAAGCATCTGTTACATCGATGTACTTGGAAATAATATGGCTTTGTAACTGATGTATGGGATTGAATACAGTGTCTCACAAAAAATTTGTTCTAAGAGGGTCAAAAATTCCTATTTTTTTAATAGGCTTGGATTTTTAAGAAATGTCAAATTTGACGTCGGATCTATAAACTGCTAGAATGCCCAATATCATTAAAATCGAACAGTTTCTCGCTGAGTTATAATTCAAAAAAGTGCGGTTTTTTTGCCACACCCTATATTAACAAACTAATAGTGTTTTGTAAAAACGAACAAAGACGTATATGTATATTATGTGATCATAAAGATGTCTGCTTTCTGGTTGTAGGTCCCGTCAAATGAAGACGAATGGAAGAAAATAGCCCAGCAATTTGAAAATGTATGGAATTTCCCCCACTGTATTGGCTCGATGGATGGGAAACATATTACAATACAGGCTCCAATGAACAGTGAATCGAACAATATTTTAGTGCAGTGTTAATGGCTCTTGTTGATGCTGATTATCGCTTTATATTTGCTTATTGTGGGTGTCAAGGAAGACTTAGCGACGGCGCTGTGTACCGAAACACTGGACTCTTCAGAAAAATTGAAAATGAGCAACTTCATTGCCCTCCAGATGAACCACTGTCAGGGAGAAAAAACCCCAGACCATATTTGTGGGTGATGATGCATTTGGATTATGTAAACGAATCATGAAGCCTTATCCAGGTTTACATGAAAAGGGAAGCAAAAAGATAATTTTTAATTACCGCCTGTCTCGAGCTCGTCGTATGGCTTCTATTTTCCGAGTCCTACGCAAACCAATGTTGCTTCAACCAGAAAAGGTTTCAGTAATTGTAATAACCTGTGTCCTCCTGCATAATTTTTTACGAAAAAGCAAAGCATCACGTTCAAGCCATTCGCCCCCAGGCGCACGTTTGACTGTGAAGAAAATGTAAATTTTATACCTGGTGCATGGCGCTAAAATCAAGACAATCTATCAAGTTTACCTTTGGACGTAACATTCCAAGAAAACCCAGTATGGAAGCAAAAGCTGTTAGGGATGAGTTTGCAGAATATTTTGTTACCAATGGTAAATTATCTTGGCAAGATTTATATTGCTAAAGTGCTATGTTTATTTTTGTACAACTTCAAATAAAATATGTATGGATTTACTTACCTCTGAATTTATTGTATTCCTTGCCTCATTTTTGTTCTTGAGAGAACCAGTTTGGTTTGTATATGTCAGCTGTACCGGCTCCACTTTTTGTTGATTCCCTAACCTTATTCTGACAAGCCCTAAACGACGCCATTAAAGAATTTTTTTTTCTTTAACTCTGCAACAGAATATCTTCCACCCTTGTTTCCTTCTATTCTTTTCCATGCGTCATAGACAAGATTTTTGTTTTTATGATCATTATGGCATGCATTCCTATCATCGACTCGTTTTCCTAGAAATCCAAAAATTCCAGTACACTTTCATTACTCCACTCCATTCTTACGAACAAAATAAACTAAATTTGGCCACAAATACAAAAAGAGCACACGCAATTTGCACGAATATGTGTATCGAGTGAAATCGCAAATATTTGTCCGCTTTGACTCAGGCCAAAATACCGACATGCAATGGGAAAAGACCGAATAGGGAATATTCGTCACGAGCAACCCATACACACTAGTCGCTACTTGCCGAATAGCAAATATTTATTACTCGGGACTCGCCGAATACCGCATGTCTGTGCCTGACTTGAAAAAGTGCGACAGAATAATCGTGATTGCGTAATTAAGAGAGGAAAAAAGAGTATAGAAAGAATAGACCTGCCATGTCTGACGACGAAGACCAAACGGCAGCTCTATTAGTTATGTGCAGTGGTGCTTTATTAATTTCATCAAGTTTATTAAATAAAAAGCGGAAACCGCGGCGATGGTGGCGAACTGCGTTATATAAAAAATGTTCAGGATCGGAACTTCTAGCAGATAAAGTTCCAGCATATCAGCGGACAATACAAAAATGTTTGAATAATTTATGGGCCTCCACTAAACGCAACATGGTTTCTTCGGACCACTGCATATTAACCAACAACTATCGCGTCGTTAAACTCGCTGCAAACAAAATTTTGAACGAGCCTGCCACGAACCCTTCCCACTAGACGCGCAAAATCCCTTTGAGGTCACCCCAGAAACCGGCAGAAAACGGATCCCTGCAAGCATCCGCTCCGTCGAGCCTCCTTCGAGCGGCTCATGGTAGACTCGCGAGCCTCGTATAAATATGACAAACTAGGCTCGTTGGACGCGCGGCTCATGCGCGTCTTTTGCGCGTCTCGCCATATTGACGTACCTGAAGTTCAGGAAATCCGACTGCAATCGTGAAAAAAAAAATCAGAAAAAAATTAAAACAATTTTAAAAAATCCGGCGATTGGCAACACTGGGTTGAATATACCTACTATAAGCGTGGCACGTACAATGCCGTATATCCGTCGAATATCCGATTCGTCTTCTGTCGAGCGTGCACGTGTCGGGTATCGGCCATTTTGTTCCAGCTTCATATACATATATGTTAGTTTGGGGACCCATGGGTCTTTCAGGGACTGTGTAGATTCCCCGAATAGGAATCGGACGTCCAGCCGGGGGTTAGAGCCCCGTGCATGTACAAGTTTTAAATGTGTGTGAATGTCCAGCCGGTGGTGTTCGAACCTTAAAACAAGCCGTACATGTACAAGTCGGAGCCCCAGGAGTACATACTCGACATACTGGAGGCTCCAAAAATAGTATCTCTATCCACCAAGGTGTAATCAATGTAGAAGGGTCGCTCTACCTCTTGCTAAGCCTGGATAGAGGTTTTTTCTGGCGGAATTATCTCAAAAAAAGGCCAACATAAAGTTTACTACTACTATAACATATACTCTTGTTTATTTATCCGATGTAGTCAAAACATCAAAACAAACCGGGTTAGTGTGAGAAATATGCATTCAATATTCAGCAAGTGGAGAGCGCGGCCGCGACGTCATGATAATATTGCGTTTTTTTTAACAACTTTAACGATTTTTGGACGAGAATTAGGCGTGGCACCCCGAAATTTTTCCGCCTTCGGCGCATAGGCCGAACGGCGCAGCGAGCTTATGGGGACGGTTGGACATGAGGTTTTTTGCTTGGTACTTTCAATCCGGAAAAGTTAGGATTGACTTTTATACACCGTAGTATTGTATAAAGAGTGACGTCTTAAATCTGAAAAATTCAGTTGCTTTACATAACTTAAACCATATATATGGCGACCCAAAAATATAGTGTGTTTTACAAAAACATATTTTTTTAAAATGCCCATAACTTTGCTTAAATATTACCTAATTTTTTCGTTTTAAATTATTTGGAAAGGAGTAGCTTTAAGTTTTATTAGAAAAAAATATTTTTTATATAATTTATTCTATAGGGTGGTCACCAAAAATGAGCCTTTGACAATAATTGCTCTTAACTTAAAAAAATTGTATCCAATTTTTATAGTTGTAGTCATTTTGGAAAGCCAAAATGCTTAACAAATTTAATGTCACAACTGACATTTCTTAAATATTCAAAATGGTGGACAAATCTTAATATTAGGTTAGGTACCTTTACTGCCCTCCTCAATTAAAATGCCTTATCTACAAGCAACATAAATCTGAGAAAATGGGGTTTAAAGTTTATTGCTTGGGCTCCTTACTCTTTTTCCTTTTATTTAATTAAAAAATGTGCTATAGTAATTATTAGAAAAAAACCGAAAATATGTAATTCTAAAAAAAATTGTGTTACCTCATCTAATTTTTTCAAAAAAGCACTTACGGCGTTTTCATTAAGCACTGGGTTCATTATGTGGTATACCTGTGATGCCGTATCTGCAGTTAAATAAAAAATAACACTAGGAAAGTTCACTTTTTAAGAATAAAAATGAAAAAACACATTAAAAACTCAATGATTCTAAGTAATTAAAAATAAACTCAAGAACCAAATTCCAGAAAAAAAATTAAAAAGAACTGAAATAAAATATGTCTAATAAACAATAATAATTAATATTTCAAGAATCACTCTCTTCAGTTTCTTTTAATGTTGGTAGACTTTCCCAAAACGTTTTTCTATTTTCCGGGGAACGATCACCCAACTGTGAGTAGATTCTGCTTTTTCTCCTGAGAAAATCCTCTATGTTGTTGAAGAGGAGAAATAGGCCTTAAAAGTTGTTTTTTCTTCATTGCTTTATTCTGCAGGTAATCAAGCGTCTGTAGTAAGGGATCATTGAAGCTATTACGATATTTGAGTGAATTTGCCTCGTTCAGCCACAAATTGAACCATATCTGAAAGATATGGACGCTTTTCGCCAGTTTTTTTATTTAGCTTTCCGAGGGAGGTGAAATCTTGCCAGTTATAAAAGTCATTATAATTCATTCTTTTTACATTCACATTTCTTTTGCATACGCTGCCAACTGCATTGAACGTTATATTTTGGTCGTCAAATAGATAATAAACAATCACTATGACAACAATCGCTATATACACAAAATACACCTTTTTGCTACGCTACCTCAGCGAATACTAATGCGAATTCGTAATCAAAACGCCGTTTATGCGTGTTACTCGATTAAAACGCCGTATTTACATTTCGCGCGATGCAGATACCGCTTTTTGATTGAGTCACAAGCGGATACGACATTATAATTAAAAATTTGACTCGCTTTTGCAGATACGGCAAAGCATTTTAAGTATTTTTACCAGTTAATTGTTCAGATACGGCATTTTCAGGTTGCAGGATGGTAGTATAATATCATAAGAATCCATATCGGTAAAAAATTTAGTTTTATGATTTTTTTGTAGATACGGCCTTTTAATTGAGGAGGGCAGTTTAGGTACACCCTGCAAAATTTCTATATCTAGTCGCTGGAGAAATATAAAATTTTGCTCATAAAGCTTTATCTTTCTCAAGTATACTGATGTATCACTTGTAGAGATCAGATAAGAATTAAGAACTAAGAATGTGTGTCAAAATTTTTGAGAAAAAAAATGTTTTCTGTTGACATCGTATATACTATATTATATATATTTTTAGGCAGCTAAAAATATACATCTATTTTGTTCCCTGAATTCTTAACATCTTCCTTTGGTCTCGATATTAAAACATCTCTCCATGACAACGTAAGTACATGGGTGATCCATGGCCTAGTAGGTTTTTGTTAAATAATATTTATTTAGTGAATAGAGTTTTTAGCTAAAGAATGAAATTATTAAGTTTTTTGCATTACGTATTATGCTAACACCCAGACCTCTTATAAAAAAATTTCTTAAAAAAAAACATTGCATTATTTACATAGGTGTAAACTCACCAATAATGTAATAACCACTATGAAAATATATAGCAAATATAAAGCATTATTTACCCTAATACCGTATTAAAAAAAAATAATAAAAAGCTTATAAAATTTTGTGTTACATATTTTATGATATAGAATAATTTTTCCTTGAATTTTATCAATTTAGGAACTTTTTGCTTTCACGCTGTGTAATAATTGTAGAACGAACATAAATTTTCAAAAAACTTTTTTAAAACTAAATAAAGCAACTATTTACAAAGGCAACACAATATTTTTTATGACAGGAAAATGACTTTAAGTTTATGCCCAATGTCCAACATTTAACACCGAGTTTAACACAGAGTCGTTCCACCGTGGGCCGGTTTCGTAGCCAGAACACCTATAGTATTTTCCCACGGACCGCCACTGAATAGTAACAACGATTGCTTCTTACAATTTGGAAATTTATTTAGGCTACAAGAAGAGTATGTCTCTGATTATTTTCCTTCTCCCTGTAGGCCAATCGACGAATGGCCCAAAAAGGGGTGTAGAGTGCGTGAGCAGGGACCTAAGCGATTTCTTCAGAAACTTGTTCTGGGTACTTAAGGAGTAAACATACTAAAAGTCCTGACGTCTGGGTTGGGAGCCGGGAGGGGGGAGCACAAGGAAAGTTCCATCTTTAAGTGTTTTGCTTATATCTCAAAAACAGTGTATTGTACGGAATTTGTTTCTTATATAACATGAAAGCGTATGAAATCTTCTACAACCTTCATTCCATATACCTTTTTCGAATTCGCAACCGTTTGCGAGCTACACACTCGGCAAAAGTGAAAATTAAAAAAAAAACTACCTCGCATTTTTCATCAAACATTCCTTCATATCGTTTAAACTATTCATCTACGAACAAAAGCTTTTTGTAGAAATTTGCAGAGAATGTAATTCTCTTTAAGAATATATATACATATGCCAATATATCTCCAACCGGTCAAAAGTTACATCAATTATTATATTTTTCGTAAAATTTCGTCTTTTTCGGAAGAAGCTGTTTTTGTTAATCCTGAGCCACAAATATCGCTTGTGTATCGTCCAATAATATGGGTTGCTACACATGAAATCGGCATATTAAATGCATTGAACGAAAGTCTTGTTACATGAAAATTAGCAAATGTTATTTTAGAGATAATAAAAATATGACACGTATAAGGTAAGTAATATATTCAAGTTTTCATTCTCTTCGGCCGTGAGAGTCCTGGCAAGAGTTCTTCATCTACGGCATTTTCGGCCTCAGTTGTGGGTGGTTCTTGCTGGAGGGGCTCTAGGTCGCCTTCATCGTCCTCCTCGTTGAAAATAGGCACTACATTAAGGAAATTCCCTTGGCAGTGGAGGCACGCGCCAGACCAGTCCAGCATTGCTTTCCGACATCCACATTTACCACTAACACAATTCTTGATACAGTGGCAAAATATCGTTTTCAGCACCTCCGATGCTGATGGAGGTTCTGTTGCAGTTGGCACCAGAGTGTCTCCTACGTGTTTCCAACCCCACTCTTGAGGGGCAACTCATTTCCGAGCCACTGCTGCACTTGGTGGAAGGTGTGCCGGAAATGGTCCTTAGCTGCGTTTTTAGTTGGTGGGAGGGAGCTGATGTCAGGCTTAATATTCGCCACTGACCTAATGAACGACTGGAAGTGGTACTGGTTGACTGAGGTTGACTTGCTGGTGCCCCATATCATTTGAGAAAGCACATCTTCCCAGCCTCTTCAACGTTGCCGCGAGTGGAAGAGGGGTTGTAAACAGTAACTGCCGCTTTCTTGATGGTTTGTGGCTTTAAGTGCAATTTTGAGAAGCCCACCTTACTCTTCCTTAAAGTTGAAGATGCTGTGTCACAGCCGGTAAACGAATGTAAGAACAGGATCTGCTCAAATCCATGCTCCTGCATCTCTTGAGTGGACAGTCCCATTGTTTTAGTTTTCCCTCGGCCGGGTTTTAACAGCAGGATGTCTTGGGTGAGAGGAGGGGAAGATATCAAAAGAGCAACGAGGTCTACATCCTCACCAACAACAGCCACAGAACTGTAAGTGGATTAATCCACAGCAGTCTTTACGATACGATAAGGACATCAGCATCATCGGTGGCCTGCAGAGTCTGTATCCCATAGTCCTGAAGCTTTGTCTGTAGTAAGGAAGTAGGATTGGACAAAAATTCTTGTTTCACAGGTATCGATGTGATCCATGTTAAATTGATCTCACCCGACCTCCTCAGTCTGTATCGTCTTCTCTGTTCTTGTGATTTCATATTTCATACTGTTGGCTGAGTTCGAGTACCCATCAAATACCAGAGTGCGACTGATTCCAGGATAGTGGTGGTTGACGTAGGTGATATATTCATCACAAATGGTGGCAACGGAGGCATCTTTTTGCCAAATTACTCTATGCAGCAGGAATCCTCCGTCCACTACTATGTTCATCTGAGACAGTTGAACAGCCTTATTATATTATTATTTTGATTATCTTCAAAATAAATTTTGTTATTTTTCATGCAACACTGCATTTAATATCACGATTTCATGTGTAGCAGCACATATTATTGGACGATTCACACAAGCGATTGTTGTGGCTCAGGAATAACAAAAACAGCTTCTGAAAAAGAGGAAGTTTTACGAAAAAATTTACAATTGATGTAACTGTTGACCGGTTGGAGATATATTGGTATATGTATATATATTCTTAAAGGGAATTAAATTCTCTACAACTTTTTGAAAAAGGCTTTTTTCCTCAGATGAATAGTTTAAACGATATGAAAGAATGTTTGATAAAAAATGTGAAGTAGTTTTATATATTTTTTTAATTTTCACTGTTCCCGAGCGTGTAGCTCGCAAACGGTTGCGAATTCGAAAAAGGTATATGGAATGAAGGTTGTAGAGAATTTCATACGCTTTCATGTTATATAAGAAAAAATTTCCGTACGATACACCGTTTTTGAGATATAAGCAAAAAGCTCAAAAATGGAACCTTCCTTGTGCTCCCCCCTCCCGGCTCCCCACCTAGACCTCAGGACTTTTAGTATGTTTACCCCCTAACTACACAGATCAAGTTTCTGAAGAAATCGCTTAGGTCCCTGCTCACGCACTCTACACCCTTTTTATTGACTGAACTACTGGTTTAAGGAAGAAAACATCTTGGTTTGAAGGAGCAGGTCCTATTAGAAGAACTATAATAGATCTACATCTTCTCCATCGATAATGATAATAGTGATGTTGTGTGGTGTCGCCTCTACTATTAAAACGTCGGCGTCATCTCTAGCTATGTTGATAGATTATAGTTTGTACAGGGTGCCCCGTTTATTATAGGATGACACATTTTCCAAAAAAAGTTTAACACAAAAGTTGTTGGATTGACTTAAACTATGTTAAAAGTTATTATATTTTTATATATACAAGGTGTTCGTATTTTCGTGGACAAGTATCAACTTCCTTATTTTAAATAAAATACCCTGTATGTTAAGGCCTTTTTAAATTCCTCAGAAAATTCTAGATGTATATTTTATACAATGACTGGCTTCGGGTATTAAAATGAAGTTGGAGTGGAGTACGAGTGGATTTTCGGGCATGTGATCTCGGAGCGTATGGAGTCTAAATGTATAAGGCGCGTTCGGGGTGCTCACGCCATTCACTCCGTGCATACCTAAAATACTCCAGCCGTTCGGATAAAGCTTTTCATGCAAATGGAGTAGCTCTTTCAGCGTTCGACTATTACGGAGTGGGCGGCTTCAAGACAGTTGTTTTCTGTTTTCAATTTTAATTTTCAGGAAAAGTGTTTTTTAAGAGAATTCGGACACAATGTTTGCTCAATTACAAATTTTATTAATGTTTTGTTACATAGTACCTGTGACCCATCAAATATAACGGGGTTACCTGCCTCGTCTACAACAGGACAATGCGGATATTTACTTATTTCCATATTTTTATAATCTTGGACTTAAACAAAATTAAAATTCTCACGAAACAAGACACAAAATGAAAATCGAAAATGACACTTCTCGCTCGATCCTCAAACTGCGCAGGCTCACTCCAATATCTTCCTTCTGCGAGGTAGAACTTTTGGAGTAAACTCTTTTTACCCCACTACGTAATAGTCGAACGCTGAAAGAGCTACTCCATTTGCACGAAAAGCTTTACCCGAACGGCTGGAGTATTTTAAGTATGCACGGAGTGAAGGGCCTGAGCATCCCGAACGCGCACGGGGCCGCTTATAGGGAAACTCGGCGAAAATCATAAATTCCCCAGTTATTTAAAATTTTCAGTGATTGCTCTTATGACATATATTTGAATTGCATTCAACGTTTTGGTGTAAAGGAGTTAAGATATTTGTGCTATTATAATACTGAGGAGTTATTTTTCCCTTTGCTAATAATAATCATTGGTATATATCTATTTTTTATACACATGACAACAACTGTAAGAAATAATTAATAAAATTTAAAGAAATTTGGTTCGCACAGAAGTCAAATTCAGTTTAAAAATAATACCGAAATAACATAATATACAGGGTGGTCCTGGTAACACGACTCGTACTAATAAACATTTTATTCACCAAATCTCGTAGAATGTTATACTTTCATTTGGTTAAATCCAAATCTAAATATCAACTAAGAATTTCTTCATTCGACAAACTAGTTTTGTTCTTCTCTCATTAGAATTATTTTGGCCTGATAATTGTTTAGATTGCTGTTATCGGCAATCAATGTTTCCACTTTGCCCTTCTTAGTACGTTCCGTGCATTGCGAAAACTGTTTTTCTGGTCTTCCTCTACTGGGAAGCCAAATATATATCTATACTCTATTTCGAAATGATGCGAAGTAATAAATCATTTTCTGATGGCTGATACATAGGCGTACATAATTACGTACATATACGTACATATTTTAAACGTTTACCTGTCCTAATACTCGGACTTTCCCAGCATTATATTTATCACACTTAGGTTTTTTTATTTCTATTGTAAACATTCAAATTTTACGATTTTTTGTATGCATACCCTAAAGTTTAAGTAATTGTAATTTTTCAGTTATATTTGTTCTTCCGAAGAAGACACAGTGTGTTTGTTTCATTTCATAGTTTCAATTAAAATGGCTAATTCAGTTTTCTCTCCAGTGAAACGAGCGAGCAAATGTCCGTTTTCTGTTAACGAAAAGAATATTATTCTTAATGTATATGACGCCCTCAAACATCAAAATCCTCTGTATAGCGTTGATACTGTGGTGGAAATGCGTTCGCAAATGACGGGTGTTTCAAAAACGTCGATATATAAATTAAGGTGTGAACGAAAAAGTGACGACGAAAATGATATACCATAGTTCTCTACATAACTGTTTACACAAAATCGCAATTCTTATACCTTATTATATAAATATTATATGTGATAAAATGTTACAGTAATACTAACTGTTTTTGAATATACATAAATAAGTGAATAAATAAAAGTACTTAGGTAAAACAGGTAGTTTAAATTAAATACCCAAACGTACGCTACTGCAGGTAGAAAATGGCCCCTTT